>JAASGT010000617.1:0-20025 GCA_023334315.1 Globisporangium alternatum
ATGCAATGGGCTCAAGAGGCATAGAAGACAGTGACGAGCACCACAGTGTCAAACTGCTGGCGCCACACAAAGATTATTGACGACGACGTGTATGAGCTCGTTGAGAGCATAGAGCAGCTTGCTTTAGGACTGTAACCGGACCACACGGCCGTATAAGACCATCGCTTCTGTAAAGTGTTTTACCTGTTACATTCAATACCTGTATCTGTCCAAAAACCTTCTATATTTGATATATTTTTATGCGATTTTCCGTGACGGTATTCTGAAGGAGAACTGTACGAACATCCACAACATTTAAATTATGAAATGGATAGAGACGTGGCCGTGCTAACCTAATACTACCCTGTCTCATAACCGTGTGCCGCAAATATTTCATTCTGATACCTTGAGGCAGCTATTTGCTCTCTTCCAGAACCGAAAGCGTCATTGCAATTCCTTCGCCACGCTCTTCACGCTAAATTTAAAATAGATTATATAACACAGCAAACGAAGGGAATAACACACGCTTTTCAAGCCAAAAAGTGTTCGTCCTCACAAAAAGACCCGCAATAGGCGCAACTTTTGTCGAAAATAGCGATGCGACCCATGAGCGTAACCTCCAATCTGTTGTGAATCATATACCGTTGAATAAATAATGAACTTTCTTATCCAATCGCGAGGAGTTGGTGGAGCACGGTAGCTCCAAACTTGCTGGATGTACTAAAGGCGCTGTAGGGCAATGGAGCGCTTCTCGTGGAGGGCCTTGTGGTGGGTGGGACGCTGGCCGTAGCTGAATGCCATATTCTCAGTAAGCACGCGGTGGAGTGTAGTGCGGCTCCATACCCAGGTAGATGATCTGGTACTACGCTTCGCCTTGAGCCCTACGAGCAAAGTGTCTAGCGTGACGGCTTCTTCTCAGCGTACACGGCAAAAACGATAGCTTGAATGTCCGCGTAGAACGTTTCTGGCACTACACTTCCTCTCTCGCGTCTCCTCTTCATTGTCGCTCGGCAGGTCCTCTTCTTAAAGCTCGAACCAGCAGGCTTTTTTCACAAGTGTCTCTAATACCTGAAGACACGTCGCGGTGTGCTTCAGCGACTCCGTTACGTCGTTTCGCCGTTCTCAGCACGATTCGGTATTGAAGTAGGCACGTACATCAACAATCAGCTGCGCCACAGACTTTGTCAGGCGGCGGATTTTGCGCGCGCGCAGGCACTCCACCATCGCCAGCCATTTGCGCGTCTTCTGCTTGAGCTAAATATTGACTGAGAAGGCCAATTGACGTGGGGATTTTTTGTGCAATTACGATTTATTTTGACCAATCGGATGCACTGTTTTGTGCTATACTCGATTTTATACCAAAACAACGTATTTTACATAAGATATTAATATGGGCGATTCTCAGGGGCGTTATTGAATGGATATACTTTAGTACAAAATGGTGTCTTTCAAAAAGAATGGGCAGGCCAGACTGTTCTAATGTGTTCTAAGAAAGTGAATTTCTTTAAAAAGCATATTCCAAAAGATAGTGCTATGAAATTTGTTCAGGAAGAACGCCAAATCTCTCTAAAAATCGGTTGAAGACATAACCTTTTACTAAAAACGGGTAGTTTCATGGGTGATTGAGTTTCACTAAAAAACGGTTGACTCCATGATTGGGTGATTGGGTGGATGTATAGCCGCCTCTGGTTTTTTTCACAAACCACCCGTGGATCCAAAGTGTTGTCCGTGGATCCAAAGTGCCGTCCGCTCCCTCACTTTCCCGTTTGCGCTGGAAAAGTTCGAAAGCGTTTGCAGGTCCACCACCCATCGTGTAAGATCGCTGGGGGGAGATTTGCCACCATACTGAGTTTCATACGAAGCGTAACTCAGGCTGTCGACAGGTCAAGTCGAAACCACTGCATGTAGACTTGAACATACAAACATCAAGACAGAAGTCGACAAGTGGGATGCCACCCACCAAAACCCGGCCCATGCGTGCAGCCCAAGCAACAAGCGCCGGATTCGCTCATTTGCGCACTGGGTCGCACACGCGCACCAGCAGCAGCAGCTCCGTTGTCGACGTGAAGGAAGGCGCCTCTGTCCGTCCGCCCAGCTGTCCGCAATCAGCGCACGCTGCACGACACGCAAAGTAGCGGACTGCATCGTTGCAAGCCACACACACACCGCTCCGTCACGCCACGCGCAGCAACAAAGAAGATCGCTGCAATGAGCTCCTCGACGCAGCGGCTCGCCCTCGGCGCGCTGCTGCTGCTGCATGCAACCACCACCACAGTGGACGCGAAAGTGCCCATGACGTGGAGCAGCAAGAACAGTGAGAACGAGAGCTGGATCGATCCGGAGACGCCACTTGATCTGTACACAGCGCAGGTGCCCATGAGCGGGGCTCGCATCGGCTCCAACACATCGCACTACACGTACAAACTCATCTTCTCGGACGAGTTCAACGACTCGAAGCGCTCGTTCGGCGCCGGCTTTGACCGCAAGTGGACCGCGATCGACATTACCGATACGTCTAACATGGGGCAGCACCACTTCTTGCCACAGGCCACGCAGATCGACAAGGACAACCTCATCATCACGACCTCGAAGCCCAAGACCAAGTACCGCGGCTCAAAGTACGTGAGTGGCTCGATGCAGACGTGGAACAAGTTCTGCTTCACTGGCGGCTTCATCGAAGTGCGCGCGATCCTTCCAGGCAAGTGGGGTATTCCGGGCACGTGGCCTGCCATCTGGATGATGGGCAACCTCGGTCGCGCTGCGTTTTCCGGTTCGCAGGACGACAACTGGCCGTGGAGCTTCGATTACTGCTCGCCGTTCATTGAAAAGGCGGAACTTGTGCACCAGAAGATCAACGCGTGTGGCAACTTGACGGACAAGCACGACGACGACTCGTACCCGGAGAACTACGGTCTCAACCCGTTCCAGGGCCGCGGCGCCACGGAGATCGACGTGATTGAAGCGCAGATCCGTGCGCGCGACCAGCCGGCGTTCATCTCGACGTCGCTGCAGATCCGCCCGAGTCTGTTCCCGAACTTGCGTCCCGACTCGGAGACCCTCCCGGGGCCAAATCAGTGGTATCAAGGGCTGCAGTTCGGTGAGCGCACGCGCATTAACTCGGACTACTACGGCGAAATCGGTCTCGATTCGCTCTCGGCGCTCACGCAGCTCGAGTCGAATGCGTTCATGTCGTACCACTTGTACCAACTGGACTGGTCGCCTGGTCCAGAGGGGTACATTCGCTGGTGGATGGACGGCAACTTCCTCTTTGAGATCCCGGGCTCGGCGCTGAACATGTGGTCCGAGGGCGTCCCGCCTCGCCAGGTGCCCGTGGAGCCCAGTTACTTGATTCTGAGTACCGCCGTCTCGGAGAAGTTCTCGCCGCCGTGCGAAGGCCAGATCTGTGACTCGCTCTGGCCATCGAACTTCACGATCGACTACGTGCGCGTGTACCAGGGCAACCCGAACCGCTACACGTCCGTGGGTTGCAACCCGAAGGGCTTCCCGACGTCATCGTGGATCAACGCACACCCGGTGGACTACGGACTCCCGTGGTACGCGGCGCTCAAGATCAAGGCGGGTCTTGTGAACTTCTTCGCGCTACTGAACGCCGGCATCAGTCTCCTGATCGTCTTCTACGGCTACAAACACCCGATGTTCACGGCCGCGTACATGAGCACGCTCTGGCTCATCGCGAGCTTCTATGGCATCTTCAGCATCAGTTCGCTCGAGGAGCTTGCGTGGATCCACATGCTCATCGCGTGCCTATGTGGCGTGGTCTTTGGTGGCGTGTTGTCGCTCGTGAGCTCCACGGCGCTCGGCGCCATGCTCGGCTCGTACGTGGGCATCGTGATCGGCCAGTTCTTGCCGCTGCTCGCGGCGCGCATGCTCACGGCCGCGCTCGTGGCCACGGGCGTTGCGCTCTCGTTCTCGCCGCTTGGTCCAAAGCACCTGCTCATTATCTCCACGTCGTGTATTGGCAGCATCACGCTCGTCATGTCGCTCTCGTCCTGGATCTTCAAGGACGAGGTCGCGATCAACCTATGGAACATGGCCGGCTACATCTACGGCGGCGACGGGTACGCGAGCTCGCACATCTGCACGCAGCACTGCTCGACGATCTACAGCGTCCTAGTCACACTCACCGTGGGCAGCGCGTTCTTCCAGTACTACACGACGCGCGCGGCGAAGAACGTGTTCACGTCCAAGCAGGGAGGCGCGAAGACCAAGTCGTCGTCGACGTGGGCGGCGCCGATCTCAGCGAGCTCGGACGCCCGTGCCTGGAAACCGACGGAGGTGCCAAGCTCGGCTGAGAAGATCAACTTCTTCTCCCCACTCAAGCTGCCCCGCAATATGCAGCAGTACGCGACGATCTTCCGCATCGCCATGAACGTGCAGCGCTCGTATGGCTTCCAGCTCGCGAACTTCCGCAACCAGACCGAGCACATCGTGATGCTGCTCGCCAACTCAGCGCGGAAAGGCGCGAACCCGTACCGCAAGCTCCATGACCTCGTGTTCAGCAACTACAGCAAGTGGTGCCGCAAGCTCGAGATCCCGTCGCTGCACTGGAATGAGACGCGTCCGGCGCAGGGCGGCATGAGCAACGTGGACGAGATGTCGGTCGATATTTGTCTCTTCTTCTTCATCTGGGGCGAAGCGAGCAACGCGCGCCACTCGCCAGAGTACCTCTGCTTCCTGTTCCACAAAATGAAGGAGGAGTTCCCGGCCGTGCGCCACAGCGAGCGCGAGACTGGGTATTTCCTCGACACAGTCATCACGCCCGTGTACGGCCTCGTGAAGGCGCAGATGGGCTCGAACGACGACCACAGGGACCGCCACAACTACGACGACTTTAACGAGTTCTTCTGGAGCACGGCGTGCCTTAAATTCGACTACAAGCACGAGGACGTCGTCGAGACGAACTCGCCCAACCCGATGGCCTACTTCAAGCAGAAGCGCGACGGCAGTCTCCAGGGAGGCAATGGATCATCTCGTGGTGGCCTCAGCGGCTACGGATCGACGTTCGCGGGGAGCTCGCTGCCAAAGCGCAAGAGCATCGCCGAGGGCTTCGCCGAGTCGCAGAAGACCTTTCTCGAGAAGCGCACGTGGCTCGCGCCGCTGCGCGCCTTCAACCGCGTCTTTGACTTCCACGTGATCGCGTTCCACTTTTTGGCCACGCTTGCGTTTGTGAACGAGCAGGAGCTTGGCTTCACGGCCGGCGCCCAGATCGTCGCGAGCACCATAATCACACCCTTCTTGCTCTCGATCCTGCGCGATGCACTCGACATCTTTGCCGTGTATGACGAGTGCGCGACGGGCGCGACGCTCTACCGCCACGTGGCGCGCATTGTGTGGCACCTGGCGCTCAGCGTGACGTCGCTGACGTTGTACTGGTACGCGTGGACCTTCGGCGGCGACTGGTGGAGCGTGTTCTACTCGACCGGGCTGTTCCTGCACCTCCCGGGGCTCTTCAACTGCGTGCTGCAGGTGACGCCGCAACTCAACAACTGGCTGCGACGCACGCGCTTTAAGCCCGTGGCTGTCATTCGCGATATCATCAATCCGATGAACCGCCTGTACGTGGGCGACAACGTGCTGGACCCGGCGTCCAAGAGCTTCGGGTACCAGGTCTTCTGGGTCACGATGCTCTCGTGGAAGCTGCTCTTCAGCTACAAGTTCGAGATCTGTCCGCTCATCGTGCCGTCGATCCTGCTCTACGCCGACCACATGGAGAGCAACGTGAGCATGATCACCACGGCGCTGCTCATCCTGCTCAACTGGGTGCCGTTCTTCCTCGTCTTCTGCGTCGACATCACGATCTGGAACGCCATCTGGGTCGCCGTCACGGGCACCTTCGTCGGTTTCTCGTCGCACATTGGTGAGATTCGCAACTTTGGTCGCGTGCGTGCGGCGTTCAGCCGCGCCGCGGACGTGTTCAACGCCAAGATCATCTCGGCGCACTCCAAGACGGGCGTGCAGATCGCCGACACGGTCGCGGCGTCTACGAACTACGGCGCATCGATGATTGGCCACGAAGTGCTGGACCGCTTTGCAGGCAGTGAGGCTGCCGCCGCGGCGCCGAGCTTGACCTCAGGCCGCGGCTCTGCTGCGAACGACGAGACGCCGCTGCTCTCGTTCTCGCGCCGCAAGCAGACTGCACAGGAGCTCAAGAACCAGCGCCGCCAGAAGTGGTTCTCGTTCTCGGTCGCCTGGGATACGATCATCGAAGCGATGCGCGCCGACGACTTGCTGTCGAATAAGGAGCAGGCGTTGCTGCGCTTCCAGCGCCTGAACGGCTACCAGCGCGAGATCTACCTGCCGCAGTTCCAGCTCGCTGGCTGCTTTGAAAACTTCACGTCCAACATCCTCGACGTGTACGCTGGCAACAGCGCGGCCTCGGAGCGCGTGGTTCAGGACAAACTCCTCGAAGTGCTCGGCGAGAACCCGATGGTCGAAGAGGCGATCGAGGAGATCTGGGAGCTCACGAACTGGGTGCTCATCAACATCCTCGGACCGTGCCACACGAACGACGTGCGCTACATCTGCTCCACGCTCAACTCGTGGGCCGCGCGCGGCGTCTTCCGTGCGCTGAACCTCAAGAACGTAGCCACCACGGGCCGCGCGCTCGCGGACCTGCTCTCGCTGCTCAAAGGCAATCTGGGCGGCTGGAAGAGCAACGCCAAGTTCGTGCCCGTGCGCAAGAACCCGTCGGACTACTCGTCGTTCCAGTTCCCGCAGCAGTCGTCGTACCGCCCCATGTCGAGCGGCCTGACCAAGTCGGCGAGTACCACGGGCCTGTCGTCTCTCGGTGGCAATGTGCCACGTCGAAGCCGCGGCTCCGGTGTCGCCAAGATCGCCGCGCTGCAGCAGACCGCCAAGCCCAAGGATAACAAGGGCAAGGTGACGCACTCGATCCCGAGCGCGCACATCATGCAGATCCGCGACCGCCTGCGCACATTCCTGAACCTGGCCAAGAGCATGATCCGCCAGGTGGACGAGCGCGACCCGATCTACGCCGAGGTCAAGGGCATCTCGGACCGTCTGACGTGGATCCTGACCCAGGAGCGTGGCTTCATGTGGGACGACGACTACACGGGCGAGCAGGTGACGCTCACGGCCTTCGAGCAGCACGCTGACGTGATCGTCAAGCACCTGCACGGCCTGCTCACTCTCCAGAAGATCGACGCCGAACCGCGATCGTACGACGCGCGCCGCCGCCTGCTCTTCTTTGTCAACTCGCTCTTCATGGACATGCCGCTGGCGCCGCTGCTCGAAGAGATGAAGTCCTGGAGTGTTATGACGCCGTTCTACGGCGAGGATGTACTCTACTCCAAGTCCGACCTGGAGAGCAAGCAGGACGGTCTCGATGTCCACACGCTGCTCTTCCTGCAAACGCTGTACAAGAAGGACTGGGAGAACTTCCTCGAGCGCGTCAAGCCCAAGAAGAACTTCTGGAAAGACCCCAACACTGCGATTGAGCTGCGTCTCTGGGCATCCTTGCGCGGCCAGACGCTCACGCGCACGGTGCAGGGCATGATGTACGGCGAGGCGGCGATCCGCATGCTCGCCGAGATCGAGCAAGTCCCGGTCGAGCGCATCGAGGAGCTCATCAAGACCAAATTCACGTACGTGGTGGCGTGCCAGATCTACGGCCGCCAGAAGCGCAACAATGACCCGAAGGCGAAGGACATTGAGTTCTTGCTGCACCGCTTTCCGAACCTGCGTGTGGCGTACATTGACGAAGTGCGTGTGAACTACCAGAAGGAGCAGTCATACTTCACGGTGCTGATCAAGGGCGGCGAGGAGCTCGGATCTGTGGAAGAGATCTACCGCATCCGTCTGCCAGGTAACCCGATCCTTGGCGAGGGCAAACCGGAGAACCAGAACGCGGCGATTGTGTTCACGCGTGGCGAGAACCTGCAGACAATTGACATGAACCAGGACGGGTACATTGAGGAGGCGCTCAAGATGCGCAACATGCTGGAAGAGTTCGACTCGGGCACCCCCGACCGTCCATACACGATCGTTGGTCTTCCGGAGCACATCTTCACGGGCAGCGTGAGTTCGCTGGCGAACTACATGGCGCTGCAGGAGACGTCGTTCGTGACGCTGGGTCAGCGCACGATGGCGCGTCCACTGCGCGTGCGTCTGCACTACGGCCACCCGGACGTGTTCAACAAGCTCTTCTTCATCACGCGCGGCGGCATCAGCAAGGCCAGCAAGGGCATCAACCTCTCTGAAGACATCTTTGCCGGCTACAACAACTGTCTGCGCGGAGGCTCTGTGGCCTTCCCCGAGTACGTCAAGTGCGGCAAGGGCCGCGATGTGGGTATGCAGCAGATCTACAAGTTCGAGGCCAAGCTAGCGCAGGGCGCGGCGGAGCAATCGCTCTCACGTGACGTGTACCGCATCAGCCAGCGCCTGGACTTCTTCAAGCTGCTGTCGTTCTACTACAACCACGTGGGCTTCTACTTATCCATGTCGATGATCATTTGGACCGTGTACATCCTGCTGTACTGCAACCTGCTGCGCGCGCTGCTGTCACTCGAAGGAGTGGGCGGCCGCACGCCCGTGCTGCTCAGCCAGCTGCAGGTGATGCTCGGCTCTGTGGCATTCTTCACGACGGCGCCATTGCTGGCGACGATCTCGGTCGAGCGCGGCTTCAAGGCGGCACTCAAGGAGGTGTTCATGATCTTCGTCACGGGCGGCCCGCTCTACTTCCTCTTCCACATCGGCACCAAGTGGTTCTACTACGGCCAGACGATCCTCGCGGGTGGCGCCAAGTACCGCGCGACGGGTCGTGGCTTCGTGACCAAGCACTCGCGCTTCGACGAGCTCTACCGCTTCTACGCGAGCAGCCACCTGTACGCTGCCGTGGAGATCGCCGCGGGCCTCTCGATCTACTACATCTTCACGATCGGCGAGCAGTACTTCGCGATGACGTGGTCGCTCTGGCTCGTGGTCGCGTCCTGGTACTTCTCGCCGTTTTGGTTCAACCCGCTGGCGTTCGAATGGTCGGACGTCGTCGAGGACTTCAGCGACTGGTTCAAGTGGATGCGCGGCGACGGTGGTAACGCGAACCAGAGCTGGGAGGCGTGGTTCAAGGAGGAGAACGCATACTTTGCGACGCTACGACCGTGGGCCAAGATCTGCGTGACCTTGAAGGGCGTGCTCTTCACGGTCATCGCGCTCGCGATCGTGTCGGCGTACGAGCCGTACCACTCGCTGCTCACGACGGGCACGTGGTTACCGTTCGCGATCTGCTTCTCGATCGCGGCCTTCTACTTCTCGGTCTCGGCGCTTTTCATCAACACGTCGCGCTACGGTGAGACGGGACTCGTGCGCTTCCTGAAGCTCATCCTCGTGATCCTGACTGTCGCGTGCCTCGTGGTGGCGTTCGTGTTCGTCGACGGCATGTGGCAGTGCCTGTTGAGCATGGGGTACCTGATCGCGGCGATCGGGTGCTGGTCGCTGCTCTTCCTGGGTAGCAACTCGCGCTTTGTGCAGAACATCTACTTCATCCACGACGCGTTCCTGGGCATAGTCTCGCTCAGTTTGATTCTCTTCTTCTCGGCGCTGTACGTGCCGGGCAAGATCCAGACGTGGCTGCTCTACAACAACGCGCTCAGCCGCGGTGTGGTGATCGAGGACATCCTGCGCGCCAACTCGCGCAACGACGACCGCGAGGACGAGCTCTCGGCGCAGCAGATGCGCTCCATCATCCTCGAGCAGCAGCGCGTGATCGCGGCGCTCGCGAGCAACGGCAGCGATAGCGAAGACCGAGCTGCCGGTAGCAAGGGCAAGGACGAGCTCGTGCACACGCTGAGCGACAACACGCTCAACACGCTTCGCAATGTGTCGGAAACGGACTTCCTCGCGCTCCAGGACGCCTCGAGCCGCCTCCAGGCCATCGTGCAGCAGGAAGAGCGCCGATCCATGGAGCAGGCGCAGGCGCAGCAGCCGCCGCGCGACGGCCCTGCGTCGTCACTTTCGCTTTCGCGCCGAGCGTACTCGACCAACGACTTCCAGAACCTCAACACGCTTCCCCCATTTGGCGCCGACAGGAAGTAAACGAGCTGACCCCTGCGTGAACGAGAGAAAGAGAGAGCGTGAGTGTGTGTGAAAAGAGAGACGAGAGGCGCGAGTGCATCGCTCAACGTGGTGCAGTCGCGAGCCAAGGTAGAAGGAGAAAGTGTCCGTCGTTAGTTGTTTCCATTCCAGAGCACACTTGTGCTGCTCATTTTTGAAGAAAAAATCGCTGAACAAAATGCAATAAAACAAGAAAATACATGACATTTAGAAATGCAAGAGCGTACCTCATTGCGAGCACGTCAGTACCTGGATGAGTCGTTGGCCGCTTGACAGAGTCCATGGATAACGACAATAAGCTTGACAGCTCTATTCGAAAGGCACCAGTAGCTACATGATTGCTTGTAAAAGCTGGGATCTTTTGGTCCACGACGAACGAATGCAACACTCATGCGGCCTTGGGAGGAGCGTTTCGATGATCGAACATGGGAGTTTACACGATCAGATGGGCACCATTTGCTCCTGTCAACGACACGACACGGGCCACTGTGATGTCGGCCTTGAGTAGCGTTGGATCCATGTCCGAGAAGATATTATGGCTGTCGTCCGTAAAGCGCTCGTCAATGTCTCGCTCCGGAGGCGTCGACAGGTTGATGAAGCGCTGCTGGATCGCTGAGAAGTTTTTTTTTTACGATAAACGGATTCAAACCTCTGTTCGAATGTCGAGAAGTCAAGAGGCAGCAAGATCGGTAGTGATTCGGCACCAGCAAGTTTGTTGGTGATCCAGAAACTCACTGTCGTGTGCCACTTGTGTGTCTCGAGGTGAAAGCGAGAGTGAGGGCGGTGGAGGTATGGAAGTTGCCTCTACCATCACACTCAAATGGGTACAGTGTTCTTGCTCGGAAATATGTTCACAAAGCCGGGTTCTTGAAATGAGTCAGAGTGTGTGGCTCGTTGTCGCAGGTGCATGGAGGTCTTGGTGGAGGTTGTGTCAAGGGAGGTCTTGGGCTTGGAGGTTGAGTCAGCTTGGCGTCGAGATGTGGCTTGAAGGGCGAATTTCGAAATGAGAAAGGAAGGAAATCCGAAAACTGCGAAATCATGACGAGCCATTGTTAAAATCAAATAGAAATCACGTCGATATTGCGCCAATTTTCTGTGATTTTTACTTTTTAAAAATCACTAGAGCGAAATGTCATATTTACACTATGCCCTTCTAATCCAGCGAAAGAGCGGTGGCGACACTTCGGATCCATCGAAAAAGCAAACCAACAAGTAGATCTGGACGACAACCACCATGGCCGAGGCGATGACCGATGAGCAGCAGGGGCAGTACAACGGGCTCGCGATGAAGCTGCAGCGCGACGTCAACTGCGTGTCCGACCCGGAGCGCAGCGTGCGCCGCCGCGCGCTCGACAAGCTGCAGCGCGCGCTCAACAGCGAGGTGCAGAGCGTGTCAGTGGTCGTGCTACAGACGCTCTTCAGCACCAACTTGAAAGCTGCGCTGCTCACGTGCGCAAGTCAGGACGCCGTGGAGAAATGCCGCGAGAAGGCGCTGACGATCCTGCTCTTCTTCGCCGAGCATCGCGCCATGGAGCTCTCGCAGAGCATGACAAAAGACCTCGTGGCACTGCTCAGCGCACGTCTGGGCAAGCTGCCGTACCCAGAGCCAACTGAGGAGATCCGACTGCTGCTCTTGCAGTTGACGCACGTGTACCTGAAGCAACTGGCAGAGGCGTTTGAAGCGAAGAGCGGACCTGACAAGACGCTGTCACTCGTGGCTGTGATTCCGGACCTCGCGAGCGTGCTGGGGAAGACGGCGCTGGACCCGTTCCCGGACGTGAAGAAGATCACAGCAGACTGCGCGATCGTGATCTCGCGCGCGTGGAAGTCTGACGTTGCGCTGCAGCTCGGGACGATTGTGAAGCCGATGGTGACGAACCTCGGCCACCAACACAGCCGCGTGCGCGTCGGCGCCCTTCAGGTTCGTTCACTTTTGTTTCAATGACGAGAATCCGCATCGTGCTGTCTTATCGATTGCAATACTGATGATATTCTCTATCTATTTCTACGTGATTTATAACAAATGGCTGAACTATAGGCTCTGGAAGCGCTCGTGCCGTGCGGCTCCGAGTCGCTTGTGGAGCTCATGAAGGAGATTGTGCTGCCTGCGATCAGCAAAACGGTGTTCGACCGGGCACCTTCCGTGCGCAAGCAGTTTGCGATCATGCTCGCCACGTGGTTCCAGAGTATTGTCGAGATTCGCCAGTTCCAAGCGTCTTTGTTCCCGCTGCTGCTCGCTGGCGTCATCGACGAGTCTCCCGAAGTGCACGAAGTGTCGCTGAAGAAGCTCGAGGAGTTGTCTGTGATCTGGGAGGCGCGTGAAAATGACACAAGTGGAGACGCAGAGCCCATGGCTGTTGACGCCGACAACAGCAGTAGCAGTGGCAGTGCTGCAGGAGTCCCGCCAGCCTACTTCCCAACGAGGCCACCTGCTGCGACGCGTAAACTGGCAGCTAGGTATGTGATCATGGTGGGGTGTGTATTAGCTGGCACAGTATTCAGGCTCACGCGCATTGACTCTTTCGTTCGTGTAGTGTTCAGGCCGATGTGCTCCCGGTACTACTAGAGAAGACCAGCGACTGGACGGTACGCACATCTATGACTTTGCCATCGTAGCTACGAGTCTGGCGGTGTCATCAAACTGATAATTTTAATTGAATCTTAGGTGCAAGTCCGCGAGCGCTACACGAAGATTCTGAGTGCGTTCCTGATTCTGCTGGAAAGCGGCATGAACTCGTTCCTGGACAAGATCTTTGCGGCGCTTGGGAAAATCTGTCGTGACGACGAGGACTCGGTCGTGCAGAGCGTGAAGGAGTGCTCCGGTGTAGTCGGCTACTACGCGGACTCGCAGATGATTCTCGCATCGCTCTTGCCGATGGTGAGCTCCACTTGTTCAACGAACCATCATTGTTGAAGCGTCTTTGCTAACATCTATGATTTTGATAGGCTGCTGGACGACTCGCTGGACAAGACACTGCGCAGCACAGAACGAATGGACTGATCCTGCTGGGCATGAGCATCGAAGGGATGACGCTCCAAACGATCGGTCCACACTTGGAGCTCATCACCGAGGCTCTGTGCGATGCTGGGCTCCGGGAATCCGAAGCAGCGGATCTGCAGGACCAGCTCGCTGGTGTTGTTCTGAGTATCATCAAGACTGCCGGTGCAGTGTTGGCTCAGAGAGATGAGATCGCATTCCGCCTCTTCTGGGTGCTCAATCACCTTCTGGCGAGCTCTGCGGAGTCGTCGATCGCCCAAGAGGTGGTGAGTGGATCGCTGATTCTACTGTGACTTTGAACTTCTACTGTGATGAGGTGCTGATTTGTCACTGTGTCATTTCTCGTTTTCTATCACTGTGCAGGCGACCACAGCGGTGGATGAGCTCGCTCTCAAGTGCGAACTATCCGTTGATGTACGTAAAAATGTGTGCTGTTATAACGAGCTGCCGTGCCTTATGAGCCCGTCTTTGGTTTGACTTTCACTGACTGGATTTGACTGCTTTCTCTCTCTTGAATAGGGTCTCTACTTGCGCTACCTAAGCAAGATTCTGGACAGAGTGGCGCTCTCCACTGACGCTGCATCAAGCTGGAAGAAGAGCGACCCGAGTCGAGTGCTGTTCGACTCGCTCTGTCGGCGCGGTGGCGCAGCCTGTGGCGAGAACATGGCCAAGATTGTGCCTGCGATCCTCGTTCACTTGGACTCGGGTCGGGATGCCGATGTGCGGCTCGCGTTTCTTGCGCTTCTCGAGACCATGCTCGGGACGGAGTCGATCTTCAAGGTACGCTTGCTGGCGGATTCATGTGCTTTGGTAGTTCACTTGGAGGTTGACAGACCGCTTGTGATTTGTACGATGTCAGTCGTTCCAGCCGTTCAGTGCATCGCTCTTGCTCAAAGGCATCATTCCAAACATCGTGTGGCAAGGCGGTCGGGTCGCTGCCACGATCAGGTACTTGATTGGCTCTGGCTGAATCTGCGATTCCTATAAGTAAAAGAGAGACATGCTGACTGTGTCGTGTATTCAAATCGATAGGAAAGTCGCAGTCGCATGCGCGTACACGCTACTTCGTCAAGGCTTGGCGGACCAGGCGTGTCTCTTTGAAACTGCGCCAAAGGTTTGCTCTTGCTTGTCAGTGTCGGATATCTCGCCACAGTGATAAGATATTAACGTGCACATACGCTTGAATGTTGCAGATGCTGCCGGTTCTGAAATCGTCGATGGACGACGGTGACGCGAAGACGCGTCAGCTGGTCTGCCTCGCTCTCCAGTACCTCTTCGTCGCGCTTCCCGGATGCCTCGGAGGTACGATCAGAAGTTTGATTCCAATTTATACCTTCTACCGAGTTGAACTGATCTTGTATCTGTTGTGGTTGCCGATGTGTGCAGAGGAACCGGTGCACCAATTGTATGCGGAGATTCTCAAGCGACTCGATGACAGCAACGACACGGTGCGCAAAGCGGCGTGTCAGACTTTCAGCACGTTTCTCCGCGCAGCGCCGAAGGAGCACTTCAAGGGCACGATCATCGACTACACGCTCGACTGCCTCTTTGTGCACCTCGATGACTCCGACCCCAGCATCCAGGTTCGTCGAGACATTGCAGCGATATTCCAAGCTACTGCATATCATTATGACTCTAACGTTCATGCTATTTTTTGCTTTGACACCACAGGACGCCGTGCTGGATGTGATCAAAGAGGCGATTGAGGTGGATAGACCGCTGGTTGCCAAGAAGGCGCAAGAGAACCGAAGCCGCCACCAGAGTCCGAAGCTTTGCGACCAGATCTTGGCTTTGACTGCAGCAGTGTAGGGTGTTACGCAATACGACGATGGATTGTCAAAATGTCAAGATACGTATCTTGTGCACTAGCACACTTGATGCTTCCTCACGACGCGCCACAAGACACTCAGCACATTCACACAAACTTCAACTTCTGGTCGTCCAAGCCTTTGAAGTACTGCACGAGGTCCTCGATTCGCTTTTGGTCGCATTCTTGACTCTGCTGCTTCTTCTTGAGCAACTTACGTTTTTGAAAAGTCTGCTTGCCTTGCGTGAATGCAAACGTCGGTGGGGTCTCTTGTGTCGACGCCGGGCAACTCGCATCCTGCGTGCCACTTGTGCCTACTGCTTTTTCAGGCGTCGCTGTGTTTTGTTTTTTTCGCTTTGCAGCTCGACCACTTCCTCCTCTATCTTGCGCGGGTTGACTTGAGGTTGCTGCCTGTTTCCTTTTCGTCGCTACTGCCGCCAGCCCTCGTCGCCACCGCGTCCGAGGCTGGATGTTGACATCCACGTTTTCCTGCAGTCACAGATAGCGCACCACACCTTCGAGTGAGCACAACACCTATTCAGCCTCGCCACCATTAGACCCAAGCAAACTCACCTTGTCGAGCACGTTCTCATCTTCTGTCCAAGCAAGCGCACGTAACATCACATGTCACCACGTATCAGCCAGCCAGAACTCGTGGCAGACCACCTCAATAGCCAAATGCAAAGCCGCACCTGCAGCAAGCGAGTCGTTGAGAGCGCAGCTCTTCTGCTCCACTTGTGCGTCGACAGGTGCCTGGCGGGTACGCATCCTGGTAGCGTGTGTCTTCTCTTCTTTGGCGCTACCCGCCCGTAGAATGCGGAATTGCGCATTTGTCGCTTCAACATGTGGAAGCAAAAGGCAACCTTCAGAACAATCACTCTTCCCTCAGGTCCACCGTCATTCACAAGAGTGGATACTTCCTGCTTATGTATTCAGATAAACCTCCCATTAGTAAATACATACTTTAAATGCAAAAGATAAGGTTATGCAACAGAAAGAATGAAAAATAGAGGTTTTTCTGACTCGATTGACACACTGCGTGACAGCATGACAGATCATTCAAACAGAAGATTGCGATATGATTTACGATTAAAGCCAATCACGAATGAAACTTGAGTGTGTCGATCGTGAACACGTCCTTCATGTCTGCGTTCTGCATGTCTGAATTGACTCGACACAGGCGCTGATACTCGTCGGGCTTGTCTCTTCCTTATTTACGCCTTCATCGACGCAATGATACCAGCGTCTTGCGGCTGCAGGTAAGAAGTTGTGTTAGGAATTGCTTGGCATGTTGTACAGATGGTCTATTTGTGTGTGCAATGCGCAGGCTTCATGATCACCAGCTCTGAGAAAAGTTACAAGCCCGCACTGAGGGGTACATTTGTAGACTTTCTTAGTGAACGTTTTAAAATGGAGATGCAAATTCTGGGGTTTACTAATGAAAGGGTTATCTGTATTTCTACCTTTCGATGATTGGCTAGAATACAGGATACGAAAAATCTGAGTCCAACGATCCAGAAGTGGTCAGAAATTCTATTTTTGGAGTCGATTTTAGCGAATCCGATCCTGCCAGCACCCGCTTTTGTTTTTTCGACCCCCTTTCTTTTTGGCTCATTCAGCAATAAGCGAAGCGAACGAACCAGAAGCAGGCAGCGAAGATGAAGGTCGCGGACGAGAGCAAGCTGGTGGTGGACGTGGCGCAGACCCACGCGCTGATGAAGGTGAAGGACCAACTGATGAAGGTGATCAATCTACGCAACGTGCGCGGCGTCTCGCAGTTCCTCGGTCTCGGCGAGGAGAAGCCGTTCAACGTGCCCAGCAGAGAAGTGCTCGCGCCGCGCGCAAGAAAGAATGTGATGTTCTTCAGCACCAACTACGCGATCTCCGCCGCGCTCGTGGGCGTCGTTACGATGTAAGTGTTGCCATCTTTCGTCGTTTGTGGCGTGGTAGAGTGTGCGCTCGTGGCCTGTCGTTTGCGATTGAGCGTTGGAGACTGACGTCCTTGTGCTATTTGTTTTCGCTCGATAGCCTGCTGAACCCAATGTTCCTGTTCGTGCTGATCTGCTTGGCGGGATTCTGGCTGTACGCGTCGAGCGCGGCTGCAAATGAGACCGCCGAGAACCCGATGCTGGTGTTTGGAAAGCCTGTGTCGCCTGAACAGCGCAAGCTCGGAATGACCGGAAGTACGTCTGCTTTGCTGTCGTCACTGTTCTTGATATATTGTAGCGGACAGGATGGGATTGCTAACGCTCTTGCACTTGGTGTGTCGCTCAACAGTCAGCCTTGGCGTGATCGTCATCTTTGGCGGATCAATCCTCTTCACGATCTGCACCGCCAGGTAACGTGAGACGTGATTTTTCTCCGAGTCTGATCCTGTCGAACTCAATTTTTATTGTACTCTTGTATGTGCAGTTCCGCGCTTGCGATCTCCCACGCTATTCTTCGCGATTGCCCGACCGTGCGCGATGAGGATGAGCTCGGCTTCCTGTCGGACGACGCGGACAAAATCGCGGACACTGTCTAAAATTGCAATGGGCTTTAATGCCGTATGCAATTGCTGCAGACTTCCCAGAAGTGCATAGATTTTATATTAGCGAGCGTCTCGATGCAAGAAGATGCACTCGCAACTCATCGCGACGGAAGCACGTGCTCCAAAGCTGCTTCTCGTTAAAAAGAACCACAATGGAGGACTTCCCTTCTGTCACTTCGAGTTCAAGTTTAGCTTCATTCATCTGATTGATAGCGTCGAAACGAGTCCGACTGTTCACAAGTGACGATTCGAGCGATTTTGTCAAAGCCGACTCAGAAAGACGACGTCCACATTATCATGCAGAGCAGGGCGGCGGTGGAGAAAGAGAGGAAAGCAGCAGAGGCCAGTGGCAGCAGCATCGGGCCTTCGAGCGCAGGCAACAGCGCCAGCTCTGGCGGCACGAGAGCAGCCAGACAGGTACGCAGCAGTGGCGAAGGACGCGAGATCACAAGAGGAAGTGGCAATGCCAATGGGGGCGCTTCCAGTGCGTCGACTGCTGCTGCTGGCAAAGGCAGCAAAGCCAACAGTAGCAGCAATGCCGTGACGAAGTTCAAGACAACGTTTCGCAACACGATCTACGACACGCTGCTCCGTCGCGGCTGGAAGGAGACGTGCGTCACTGCTAAAGCGTCGACTATCCTGGTAAGAAGCTCGTGAAGTCTACTGTGCTAACTAGCTCCACTTGGCTTGCGCACAGGTCGGACAATGACTGGGACTTCTACTGGGCGGACCGCGAGTACATCTACGAGCTGCTGGACACGGTGCATTTGGAGAACGGGCAGAAGGTGAATCACTTTCGCAACGGTCGCGAGCTCTGCCGCAAGGACCTCTTGATCAAGAATCTCAAGCGCGCCAAGCGCACGATGGAGAAGAAAGCAAAGTGAGTACGCTCGCGTAGGAGATCCATATTCGCCTGTCAGACCTTGCCTAAGCATGCATGTGATGGGAAATTCACTTCCGAATGCACAGATCAGAAGAAGGCGCGGGCGCGGAGAGCGATGTTCTCGGTTCATACGACTTTTTCCCAGTCACGTACATCCTGCCTGGTGAATATGCCATCTTCGTGGAGGTATGTAAGCTATGCTTGGGTTGCTATTGTCAGTCATCATGGTGGGCATGACTAACTACAACATGCTCCGGCACAGGAGTTCAAGCGGAGCCAGGGCGTGTGGATCATGAAGCCGATCGGGAAGTACGTCATGCAGACCTGCTATTTTCTTTACCTGACTAGTGGCTCATTGGAATGCGTCATGATTGCAGAGCGCAGGGCAAAGGTATCTTCCTGTTCACCAAGCTGAGCCAGATCAGCGACTGGCGGACCGACTACCGCTGGCGCCCCGAGAACCAGCAGGTGGAGATGTACGTCGTGCAAAAGTACATCTCAAACCCGTACCTCGTAGGCGGAAAGAAGGTACTCCGATGTTTTTTGTCACCCCGCCTAGGACGCCGATTCTAAATACCGTCTTTGTCCACCGCTCGAAACAAATCAACTGACAACAGTTCGACCTGCGCCTGTACGCGCTCGTGCCGTCGTTCGCGCCGCTCGAGATCTATCTCTTCCGCGGCGGCTTTGCGCGCTTCACCAACTCGCGCTACTCGAACAACCCGAGCGACATCGCCAACTCGTTCATCCACCTGACGAACGTCGCGATCCAGAAGACGTCCGAGCACTACAACAAGAAAGTAAGGCTATAGTACCATGGGTCATTGAGTGGAAGCAACAGCGTGTTTGATATTGTGATCATTGCACCTGAAAACCACAGCACGGCGGCAAGTGGGACTTGCGCAACCTGAAACTCTACATGATGTCCAAGCACGGACCCGAGCGCATCAACAAGCTCTTCTTCGAGATCCAGATGGTAATCATCAAGTCGCTGCTGAGCATCGAGAAGATCATGATCAACGACAAGCACTGCTTCGAGCTCTACGGCTACGACATCATGATCGACGAGAACCTCAAGCCCTGGCTGCTCGAAGTCAACGCCTCGCCCTCGGTAAGGATGCCAGCATGCTGATCTATGCACAAGAGCGACTCGCGGCTAAACTCTGTGGTCTACATAGCTATCAGCCAACACGTCGTCCGACTACCAGCTCAAGTGTGGCATGCTGAACGACATGCTCGACATCATCGACGTGGAGAACAAGTATGTTTGCGTAGACACACAATATGATGTGCGATTGTGTGGTGTGACGATATCGTTGTGTGATTCTTGCTAACTCAGCAAAACGGGTGGCGAGGACCGCGTCGGGGGCTTTGACCTCGTGTACCGCGACGGCTTCCTCAAGAAGAGCGAGAATTGCATGTACACGTCCTTCCTCGGCGCCGACATCAAGCGCGCGTCAAAAAAGCCAGCAGCCTGAATGAGTCATCAGTGGCACAATTATCATCACTGCATACTCGTGGCCAACCACCTTGAGTCATCTAAATTGCTGCGTTCTCCAGGTCAAGTGCAGAATACCACGCCTCAGAAGGTCGCCAACTTACCATGAGATACCAAAGTACCAACACGACAAGTAAGCGATCTTCTGTTTTTTGGTTCGGGTCGATACACTAAGTAAACCTAGCGCACCTGACGACCTCACAAGAGGCATCCGCGGAGTAGGCATCTCCGGGCACCCGAG
>JAASGT010000618.1:0-20023 GCA_023334315.1 Globisporangium alternatum
GGCCCGGAGTCTGGTTCAGGTTCCGACATTGTTATAGCTTCAGACACAACGAAGCCGTCCTCTGGCTGAGCCACTTCGACTGGAGCCTAAGACTGCTACTACTGCTGCTGCGGAACTTACTCCTCCGTGATGACTACGTCGAGCTCGACGCCTTCTTGCTCGTGCCACCAGCGCTGAGGCCAGAACGCCAATGGACAAGCGGAGATGACTTTGAATGGTGAACACGACGGTTGTGGCAACCATTCTCCATGTTGCATCGACTTTCAATTTGAGATTCGCCAGCAACAAAACAATGGAAAGCAAAACTGGCTGGCTCGTGCTGGTATTTATGGCGATCTGGTCGACCTTGGATGCCTTTTGGAGTCAACTGAAGGTAGGAGAGAACCCGAGTCGACGGTTGCAACTCCATTCTTTCTCAGAAAGTCTCAAGAAGTCTCGAGAAACTCCGTTGGAGTACGAGACCCTGTAGTTGTAGTCCGCGATCGAGCGCGCCACAGGCCGGACGTCCATGGCTTGCGACGGAAGCTTGGAGGACGCTGTGGGGCTGAGCTCGGGACCTTCGTATCGAGGCGTAGTGAATGAAGTGAGGACAGAGCCACTGGCGGCGCTGCTGGTTAAGAGCTACTTCGCTGAGGCTAAGTTTATCCTTCGAGCTTTAGGATGTTCCTATTTACGCCTGCAACACGTGCCTATGAATACCATCATATGCGAGCTACTGCAAGACTGAGGCGACGCGGCAGTGGACGCTGTTGCTCGCCTGTATACAAGAAGTATGGATGACGGACGGAACTCAGTGGTCTGGCTGGATCCGCTTCGATGATCGTGGGACCACGTGACGCCGAGAGGGCAGACAGTAGACAGAACCGCATCGATCTCTTGATCGAGAGCTACATGGAGTTGGTGGGCGACCGCATGCACTATCCTTGCTTCATCTGATTAATCAGCAACCCACTTGACTGACTGACTGGCTGCCAGTCTGCCAGTCAGTGACTGTGGCAAAAGAGCGGTGGAGCCAGTCCAGGAGCTCACTTGACAACCCAACCCAACCTGATCAACACCCACCCACCTACCCACGACACAGCAGAAGGACCTTGACATAACCCTCAAGGATCCGCGGACGGCTCGAAAAACAGAACCCTCCGCACACCCACAAACTTGTCAATGAGGCCGGCCACCGACCATTCATTGGACGAGCAGCCGATGCAGAGCCCCATTGAGCCGACATAAGGACGGCCCGAACCACGAACCACGAGCCCTCTCTCTCTCCTTGTAAAGAATGAGCGAGCTGTGTACATTGAAAGGCGACAATGGGGTTGAGTGAGTGAGTAGTGCCAACAGATCCGAGTTATTATTATTATTGGTGCCTGTCAAATCAGCTCGAGTGACCTGCTGTTGGTTTCGAACTGCTGCTACGTGACGACGCGTCTTTTCCTAAAACTGTATTGCAACAACGTGACGACACCTGGCTCTGTTCAGTTCTTCATTTTTTGTACTGTGTATCTTTGTAATTTACATTTGCTATTGAAACACAAGTGTTGCTTTATAGTACTCAAAACATTTACAGCAACATGAATAGACGTTACTTCTTGCTTTTACTATATCACTGTTGAATTTATCCCGCAAAATGGCACCAGCAAGTGCCGTCTATGGGCAACATAAAGTATAGTTAAGTTGCATGAAGTGGCGAATATACTTGGCTGTTGAGAGTACGAACGTACCTTTCACCTCGCTCGTTGCTGGTCTGGCTTTCCCAAGGTCCATCCATCCCCCTTTCCACACACTCTCTTTCGCTTCTTCTTGTCCGCTTGTGGCCGCCTGCCCGCGGATCAATCCACGCTTGTGTCTGGTCCGTCCCGAGGATGGCTGGCCGGTCCGTCCGTCTTTCACCACTTTGGCTTTCATCGCGTCCGCATTAAGTATCAAAAGTATCAAATGGTGTCACTCGCCACATCGGTGTTGCTACTCGCGGCGCTCGCCGCGCACCAGGTGCAGGCCTTCAACGTGCAGCTCGTGAACAAATGCACGTACACGATCAACTTGTTCGACGCCAGCACCGTGCAGGACATCGCGCCGGGTGCCAGCCTCACGCGCACGATCGCGCCTAACTCGGGCGCGCACGTCTTCCGCCACACTCGCAACGCCCAGGCCACCTGTGAGTTTCTAGTTTTGCTGGCACATGACATATGTGCTGCTTGTATGGAGGTGCTAACGAATGTGCTTGTGCTGACTGTGGATTATTGACGTGCAGTGGCCGAATTCTCGGGCGACGGCGGCATGGCCTGGTTCGACATCAGTATTATCCCGACTGGCCCAAAGAGCGGTGTACGTGCTCCCCTTATACAAGCCCCTTCCATTCGGTATCAAGCACATCGTACTACCTGGAGACTGATCCTTTTTCTCTCTCTCGTTGACCTCTGTACATGCAACACAGCCGGACTACTGCGAGAGCCTCGACGCGTGCAAGGCGCACACGGGCGGTGTGGGCTTCAACGTGGCCATGCAGATCTCGCCGCGCGTCACCAACAATGACCGCTGCAAGGTGCTCACGTGCATGGCCGACGGCTGCGCGGACGCGTACCAGTACCCCAAGGACGACATCAAGACCCACACGTGTCCACTCAACACGGACTTTGACGTGACCTTCTGCCCCGGTGGCTCGGGCGGCGCGACCCCAGCGCCGACCCCGCCGCCGACGACCCAGGCCCCAACGCCGCCACCGACCACCAAGGCTCCAACCCCAGCGCCGACTCCCGCGCCGACCCCCGCGCCGACTCCAGCGCCAACCCCGGCGCCAACTCCGGCTCCAACCCCGTCGCCATCTGAGGTCGGTCTTGAAGCCGTCGCGCCAGCCTCGGGCTCCTCGAGCGCCGCTGGCTCCACCTCGTTCCTCCGCAAGTCGGACGCTGGTAATGAGGACCGCAGCATCGAGGACGACTCGACCACCACGGACGACACCGCTTCGGCCGGCACGACGACCACCTCGGACGCGGCTGCGACTGCGACTGCGGCCACCACTACGACCACTACGACCACGGACGCCTCTGGTGTCGTCACAGCCGGAGACTCGAGCAAGGTGCAGGAGGTGACGAACAAGAGCGGTGAGTCCTCGGGCACCTCCACGGGTGTGTACCTCATCGTGGTGCTCGGCGCCGTGGCCATGGTCGCCGGTACCGCCATCTTCGCCGTCCGCCGAAAGAAGGCGCAGCTCGACGCGCTCGACGACAAGACCCCGGCAGCCAACATCACGAGCAACAACCACCGCATGATGATGACCACGCCGTCCGGCAGCTGCATCCTGTAAGCCAGCAGGCGGCGTGACAAGCGGCACTTGGGGCGGACGAAGACCCAGATCAATCAATCGCCTCGAGCCCACCAATTTCTTTGTAGCTAGCTCGCTTTTTGGTATCCCTTTGCTGAGCATTTTGTTTTTTTATGAAATGAAAAAAAGTGATGAGGAATATTTGGCGAGGGGGGAAACAATCCGCAAGTTGATCTCTTCATGCAGTTCTCATTTATCTCCTGGCTTGTCCATCCTGGACAGCGGATGGGACTGTTGTCCAATTGACCAGGATATGTGGATCGGTATGCACCTCATCACCAGCGTCTCCTCACCACGAGCCTCAACCATTGAGAGTGGCTCTCTAACGCCTAGGTCCGGAGTGCCTGGACAAGACAAGCGCTTAGCCCATGAGCTGCTGGATGTCCTCGCGACCTTGCTCCTCCGGCGACAGTTTCTGGAACTCGCGGTAGAGCTCGTCATGGCGCTTGAGCACGTTGAGCGCGTTGAGCAGCGGGAACGGATCGAGCGGCGCGGCCGGCGACTCGAGCACCCGGTGCGCGCGGTACAGGTGCACGAGGCTCGCGAACTGCTCGTGGTCCTGGACGAGCGCCACGATGTCCCGTCGCGCGCGATTCGCCAGCGGCAGCTGCGCGTAGGCTTTGATGGCCTCGGGGAACCGACCGCGCGCGCAGAACTCCTGGACGAGGTCGGCCGCGAGGAACGCCGCCTCCTTCTCGCGGTTACGGCGCGGCTCTGGGAGCACGGACTCGTGGATCTCATACACGGCCAGGAACGCCTCCAGCGGCGCGTGAGAGAGGAAGAACTGCCGAATGTAGAAGTTGCGCCACATCTTGTCGTGCGCGATGTTGACCCAGGGCGTCATGAGCATGAAGAGCGTGGCCACCGCATCTCGCGGGAGCTCTTCGCTAAGGGTGGACTCGTCACTGGCTGAGGCTGGGGCGACCTGCAGATTATGAAAGGCCCACTGCAGCAACGGACTGAGCTTGTGCACGAACTCGCTTGAGTGCACGATCTGGTGGCGCAGCGTGGGCGACACGGCGTTCAGGTCGTTGTTGTCAAAGTACTGCTGCAGGCGCAGCGCCAGCTGCTCCGTGGTGGTCGGCGCCGCGATGAGCGACTCGAAGGCAAACGCGCTGCTGCTGCTGTGTGGGGACTGAGTGGATGTAGCTGTAGTGGAGGTGCTGCTGTGGCGCAGAGGCGCTGGTCGTCGCAGGGAGCGGCTCGCGGCGACGCAGCGTCGGAGCATTCTGTGCCGGCTCGTGTGTTGGTCTTGTTGGCTTTCCGTCTTGGCTGCGTCCACTGATTGGCAGAGCGTGCCATTCCATACGAACAATTGGTTAGATAATTATCATACTATTTGTATGTAAAAGTCGAAATATCTTGCTTGTCGTTTCTGTGATTCGGAAATGTCGTGCCTTGAATAACAGAAAGCTTGTTCAATCATTGATTCGATTGTTCAATACAATATCAATGAGAACAATCTAGCCATGGTACTCTTTGATGCAAAAACAATTCAAATTAAGGTGAACAACATGATCTAGCCCAAAATAAAACTCTGGTGCAACGATTTGTTTTGGGTATCCGCCTTCGACCACCTGAGCCGGAGAAGCCCAAGTTGATGAGCTCCAATGAATCGAAATGGGTGGCTGTCGCTCCTTTTGCATGCAATATGAGCCCGTCTGATATTGATGTAAAAGCGCTGACATAAGTTGCAGCACCTGGTAGTATTGAGAAGGTGTCGATGAAACTTGCGTCGTCGGGCCATTGAAGCGAGACCTCGAGAGAGTGAGTGAATAGCGCAGCGTGTGCTTCGTCTCTTCCATATTCGAAACCTCTGGTGAGCGAGCTCAAAGCTCAAAGCTCAAAGCTTCGAGTTTCCACTGAGCTGGATCTTTGTCTCTATCACTCGATCGATTCTCGCATGACTCATGCGTTCCTTGACGGCGATGGCACTGCTCGTGGTTGAAATGCTGAAATCCTTTGCAGACTCGCGCACGCCACTTGATGTTCCTCTAAATCTATGGCATATCATTTCGATTGGATGCTGCTGACTGACGACTTCGAGGTACAGCGTGGTAAAAGAAGAGCTCCTCCTTTCTTATTCCATGCCTTTCTGCATTCGAGAGTTGGATCGGGAGTCAGCAGCATCAGTCGTGCGTGCGCGTGCTGCTTGCTCGTGTTCACTTGAGCCTTACGCTTCGCATTTTGGAGGACGTCCTTGGTCGTCGCGCTGTGCGAGCTTCTGGATGATAGGATGTAGCGTTATGCTGCCCTGCTGCCTTGCGACTGACTGTTAAACGCAAAATGAAACCGAGCTGCTGGCTTCCTCCGACGATGTTGATCGTGCCGTGTCCATATCGCCAGCAACGCTCTTTGCAGGTCCATCATCACCATCAACACCTTGGTGACCTTTCAGTGGTGACCTCGCTCGCTGCTTGAAATGAAGTCCGTGCGAGCGGGCTTTTTTCTTCAGAGAAGGATAGAAAGATGAACCCCACTTCGATGGTTTGTTGCTGCTGTGTTTGCTTTGCTCGAGTTGTGAGTCATGGCTGACGTAGCTTTTGCTTCTCTATCGACAGACACCCTTTGAAATTTCTCTCTCTTGTCTTCGAGTTATCCTTCTCAGCTCCCGCAATGTTCAGTGCGCTTCACCCATCTACCCAAAGTCAATTCGTTCGCCGACAAGTTTCGTACTTGCTACTTTGCCCACACATGGGATCAGCTGACAGGCGTATGTCACTTTTTAATCTCGTGATCTTGAAGAAGCGCAAGCAAACCCGATGGATATGAAAAAACAGCTGGGTTCCAAGCAAACAAGCAAGAGCTCCACGTTGAAGTGCCCACCACAATGGCTTTTGAGTTGATGTCTCCAATGAACATCGGCGTGTGGACTCGGAGACCAGCAGATACGAGTCACAACGGTGGCACATGAGTCCTAATCAACAGCCTGGGGTCTTTCGAGTCGCTCATTTGTAGAACAAGGCAAGTCTAGCATGACGACGTGTCGCGCGTGGAAACGACTCACGAGCAAGTCTCGCATTGCATGAAAGAATGAAGCAAAAGGCTCTTTTTAGAAAGAAAGCTCAAAGAAGAAAACGACCGAAGAAAGCCCGGAAGAAACGAGCAATCCTGCAGACGCGCTCGCTCTCCGTTCTTTCAGCTCAACAGAAGCCATCACCAGCTCTCTCTCTCTTGCTTTCTCTCTCAAGCGCCTGGGTAGTTTAAAATTCCCCTCGTCGTCCGCGCTTCGCCCGCAGCAGCGATCAACGCTGCGAGCGAGTGATGATCAACAAGATGGACTTCCCACTCAAGGCGGACTTCTTCCCCCAGGTGCGGCTCTCGAACGACGAGAAGAACAAGTACCTGCGCACGGTCGAAGCGAGCGCCGTGGCGCTGCGAAGGTCGCTCGACAAGGGTGACTGGAAGAAGCTCTTTGACAAGGAAGGCGTGACATTCTCCAAGCTCCTCACTGTGAGCACCGAGGTGTCGCCATCAGCTCAGACGCGAGGCTCAGCCAGGAACGGTGGCCACAATGGCGCGGCCCAGGCCTGCATCGCCGTGTGCGCGACGATCTACACGTCCGGCACGATCAGCGAGGTGCTCGAGGCCATCGCGTCGCCCGTGACCGAGGACTACCGCCGCGCGATGAAGTTCATCTACAAGACCCGGTTCCTCGACGGTCTCGGGCTGCACACGATCGTACCGACGACTGGCGCGAGCAACCCGCAAGCGTTCACGACGATCAAGTGGGCTGCCTTCGACGACGGCAAGGCGCGTAACAGCCCCAAGTTCCCCGCCGGCTCGGACTACTGCTTCCTTGAGCACTCGGGCATCCAGCGCGACGAGTCCCAGGAGAACAACAACGATAGTAATGACGACGAGATCTTTGGCTTCAGCATCCAGGAGTCGATCGTACGCGAGCGCGAGGTGCCGTCGCTCGCAGGCTTTGGGCTCCGGCGCGGCGAGTTTCGGCGCTCAGGCATCATCATCCTGCCCACGGAGCGCCGCGACGTCGTGCAGGTCTCGTCGATTCTCCAGATGAGCCTGTTGGGTAGCGACAGCGCCGCGAACAAGACCGCACTCGAGCGCCTCATGCTGCGGCGCGTCGAGGCCATCGGCCGCATCGACGTGCTGCTCGAGCGCAGGCGCCTGAGCAAGATGCAATTCATTGACCGCGACGAGTGGGTCGCCGACGAGGACCGCAAGTCCTGCGCCGTGTGCGTCAAGCCGTTCAACATCCGGAGACGACACCACTGCCGCAACTGCGGCGAGGTGGTCTGCTCAGCCTGCGCGCCGCCGCGCGAGGTGGACGTCTCGAGCTACGGCTCGGCGCTCATCCGCATCTGCACGGCCTGCGTCGTGCAGGCGCGTTCCGAGCCACAGCTCCAAGCCGGCGGCAATCAGGACGTGTTCGTGTACCACATCCGCAGCACGCTCTCCTCGCGGACGTCGACTAACTCGAGCAACCTGACCGGCGACGACCATGACAATGGTGCCGCCGTAGCCCTACGGCGTGGGACTGGGACTGGACCAGCGGCCTCGAACGCGACGCGGTCGTACTCGTTCTGCTCAGACGACAGCAACTTCTCGATTGCGAGCGAGTACCCGACGCAGCAGAGCATGGCGGTGGTGCCCGTGGCCCACGCACCAATGTATCAGCAGCACCAGGTGCAGCCCATGGCGCTCTTCTCGAGCGAGCTCCTCAATGACGAATATGACGACGACGTGGATGACTACGAGGACAACAACTACTACCTCCGCGACTCGCAGTCGAGTTCCGGCAGCAGTAGCTACTCATTCAGCGACTATAACACGTGCGACGACCGCTTCGGCTCGGCCATCATGAAGCGCCTCCCGCCGCCACAGGCGCAGACATCGCTGCGAGCGAGCACCAGCAGCTACAGCAGCTACAACCACGACGCTAGCAACAATGGCCGGAGCAGCAACGACTTTGGTGGTCGCACCAGCCAGAGTCACAGCAAGCACATGCTGCACCAGCACCAGCAGCCTGAAGTTGTGCAGACCCGGGCTGCGGCCCCAGCGTCACCGGCTGTCTACAAGCGCGAGCGATCGGTGTACAACCCGGCCAAGGTGGTGACCCATCTGCTGAACCTCAGCAACCAGGATGACGAAGAGGAGGAATACAAAGAGGCTGATGAGCCCGAGGCTCCAGCCCCAGTGTTGACTGTGCCTCATAGAGACGACAGTCTGGACTCACTGGGCGACTTTGATGAGTGCATCCGCGGCCTGCAGGAGGACATCTTCCGCGCCACGACCACCGTGCGCTTTAGCGACCTAGAGCCCGCCGGTGATAGCTTCTGCAGCGACCTCGCGAGCTTCCATAGCGACCTGCTCTCAAGCAGCACCGACCCGCTTGCATCGGCTGCTCCAGCTCCAGCTCCACCATCGACTCCGGCTCCGGTGCTATCGTCTCCGCCTTCACGACCGCAGCGCTTGGCCAGCACGTGCTCGAGTCCGTCGACCGTGGACGTGGACATTGACATGCTCACGAGCGACAGTTTCTCGCTCATCTGCCCCGACTTGATACAGCGCCAGCGGAGGTCGTCCTCAGCGGCATCATCACGAAAGCAGGAGGCCGGCGAGAATCGCCGCACCCGCGTGTCGAGTCTGTCGCGGTACTCGGGCAACTCGGTCTTCGACGACGACCTAGAAGACGAAGAGAACGAGGACAACAACGCTGGAAACGATGGCTACGAGGATGAGAATGAGAACCAAGATGATGATGAAGAGGACCCCGATAGCGACCTGAACCTGCAGAGACAGGCCGACCTCGAGGCGCTCCGGCGCCAGGTCCAGGGGCTCCACCGGTCCCTCGAGGACGCCACGAGCAAGCTCAACTACTACCAGTCCCGAAGCGAGAAGTCGCGCGGTTCTCGGCGCCGAGGCTCGGCCCAGAGCGCGACGAGCAATACCAGCAGTACTTGGAGCGGAGGTGGTAGCCGCGGTGGCGACCCGGTGCTTGCCAAGCGCTCCGAGACCTACGACGCGCTCGTGTCGGAGCTGCACGAGATCATGGGGCTGCCGACGCTCTCGCCGCGAGGACGAGCCTCTCGCACAGCAGGCTTCTGGACCTAAGCAGCTGACTGCTGGTGAATGGATACAGTGTCGTGAGCGAGAGTAGAGTATGAATATTTGATACCAAGGTACACTTGTCGCAGTGACGGCAGGCTTTTTCACACTGTGTTTTTGCAAGTCGGACGTGGCGTGTGTAGCATTTAGAAGTTCTGTGAGACGGCTGAACGTTCTTGTGGCTCGTTGCTTACTGTTGAAACGAGTGACGAATGTTGAAGTGAGCCAGTGATAATATTGGGTGAGCTGGTCTATTCGCCATATCGCGATCTTCTCGAGAAGATCACGAAATGGTGAAATGGCTTCACTTCTGCTGCCGTCACTCAGCTGCTTGTGAGGCGCAAGCGAGAACGAAGAGAAAGTCCACGCACTTGCAACCACGTGCCTGCCGTAACAGGGCCAAGCGTTTGGCAAACCGACCGAAGAAAGAGGAGCAGCAAACCAACACTTCGCCATTTCGCTCTCGTCCACAAGAATCAGTGCGACTTTCGTCCGAAAAGTGTTACAGTACGAATACCCTCCTTTAGATAATTTTAGGCACTTTTTGGGATAATGATTGAATAGCACAGGATATTAGAGTTGCTAAGTTTGCACTGCAGACTTGACCGTCCACCTACTATTCACCACTTGAATCGTTTCCACCAATTTACACAGGAATGCTAGCGACACATGTAGTTGATAGCTCTGTACGTCAGCCATCTGAAAAGCGTTGTTGCGAGGCCTCCGCAGTCGTAACACAAGTTGCACGAAAGGTGTGGGTGGAATTGAATAGCATTGTGCCCAGCTGACAATAAATGGAGCATTGATTTTGAGAGGAATCATACGTGAGAGACTTGTTGCAACAGGAAAACTGTGTGACGTAACATTGGAGAGGTGCTATTTGGTGAAATTTTTTGAATGATCAGACTGCAATACCTTACAACTCGATGCACTTGACGATATTCCAACCTCAAATGAGTGAGCATTGGTAAGCTGGGCCACAAAGCGCTTTGGGCTATTTGTAGTTTTCATAATTATACGTCGACGATCAAATTCACAGTCAGATCACCCGCCACCTAGATAACATTTGGCAATCAAGGTGTGAGGCTGCAACCTCAAAAGCGTGCCTTCAAAGACAAAAACAAAGCAAAATCACCGCAGTATCACCACTTTCTGGGGAAAAGACGAGTGTGAACGTCGACGGCCACAGGGTTCGCCGTGCCACGCTGACTTTCTTTGGCAATTCAAACTCCACGCGAGCCGCACATTTCGACGTTGCCCCTGATTTACGAATCAGTTACACTTTTACAGGTTGTGTCTTTGACGGTAGCTACACTTTCGAAATGCGCTGAGGTAATGCTGTCGATTCAATTGTCCGCAACGAGCTATGCTCCACGGAGCTCCATAGCAAACGCACTCGACAATCAAAATCGAAATGAGATAACTCTCTGTGCCAAAAGGGCAGGCATTTTGGAGCTAAAACTCAAGCAGAAAATATGCCTAAATTAAGAGCAGCACATCCTGAGTGAACACCTAAATCAGGGGCGGACGCCAAAGTGTGGGACGTCTGCGCATCCCCTCCTCAGTACGTCCCACTTCGTGTGATAGAAGCCACCGTCTGAAGTAACACTCGCTGTTTTCACCCAAAAGAACGTGCTACTTTCAGAAAAAACACTTTCTGAAGTAACATGAAGGACGAAGTATGTAGGTTCACTACCGTCCAGAAGACACTGTATGGGAAATAAACAGACGACACAGACGGACGCACGCGATATAGAGAGAGGCGCTTGGCTGTGCTGCTGCTTATCTGGTCGGCCGCACTCACCTTCGTGCCAGCAGCTCCGCAACGAGCAGCTCCATACACACATATCACGAGAGAGAGAGAGAGAGACGCGGTCCATTCGACGCTCTTGTCACCGTGGACGCCGTGCGTATTCGAGTTCAAGAAGAGCGACACGCCCAACTGACTGACTGGCGATCGCGAGCGGTTACGCCAGTGCTGACCAATCGACGTACCACCGCAGCTAGCAAACGCAAGTAAGTGCGTGTGCGTGTACGAGTGCGTAGCTTCAACGCATTCGCGAGCGTCTCTTCTTTCGAGTGAGTACGTCAGTGAGCGGCGACGCGCACGATTACGACGTCACCGAGAACGAAGCGTTGTGCCTGTCGGCGGTCGGCGCTATTTTAAACAGAGCGACTGAGCGGTTGAAGCGTCTTACTAGTCGAAGCGCCATCATGCAGACAGCGACGTCTTCTAGCCGCGTGACGCTGCTGCGGCTCGCGTTCATCATCGGCGTCGCCAGTCAGCAGATCAAATATGCGCAGTCGCTGTCCTCATCGTCTTCGTCATCGTCTTCGTCTTCATCATCGAACGATGGCGAGACGATCTCGCTGAGCTGCGAAGACTTGGGCCTGCATGGCGTGGCGGTGCTGGGCAAGCAGGGCGTGTTCTGCGTGGCGCAGCAGCCGTGCTCCGGCACGCAGAGCAAGATCACGCACTTCGCGTGTCCCGTCGCGGGCCAGCGGTCGCTCACCGAGGAGAACTCGACGCTCGTGAACGGCAGTTGCTGTTCTGTGATCAACAGCAGCGGGCTAATCGGATGCTTGAGTCTCGACAACACGGCGCTCGATCCGCAGTGTCTCCCGGCTCCAGACTGGTACACACCTGTCAACACCAGCTTGGAGATCACGAGTTCAACCCCAGCACCTTCGAGCACAACAGTGACGTCCCGAATCTCGAGAGAGCTATCGCCATCGCCAACTTCACCACAGGTCACTGCGAACGTGACGGCGACGTCAGCTCCGTTGACTACGAAACCAGGCACCGAGTTTACTTCGGTTCAGCCGGAGCCAGACGCAGGCGACCCTAATACGATATCGTACGTGCCGACTCTGACGCCAGTGACGCCAACACCAACCCCGTCACCAACCCCGTCACCAACTCCGTCACCAACCCCGTCACCGCCCGTACCTAGTCCGAGTCCGAGTCCGAATCACGGATCGCAGTCGTCAGGCTCGTCGCCCGGTGACGTCGGAGGCGGAAGTGGACATGGAGGCACCAGTGGAGACGGCTCCCACCCCGCGGGGTCTTCCGACGTGAGCTCCGATGCGGACCAAAAAAGCTCTGAGGCTGGGATCCCAAAAAATCCACCCACGCCCACGCAGGACCCTGCGGCGCTCGAGCACGAGGATGAGACGCTGAACGACTTCGCGACCATGGCGCCGATCATCGAGGACACGCCGAACCCGACCGTGAGCCGAATGTCAAACCCTTCCACCACATCGTCAATCGTGACGGCCCAGCCGACCGCGAGCTCCACGGGCATGATCACAGGCTCCGTGAGCGACAACACGCTCGTGTTCATCGTGGTGGGCGCCATCGTGTGCGTCGCGGTGGTCGTGGGCGCCGTCATTCTGCGGCAGAAGCGGCCGCAGCGCAGCGAGTCGCTGCGGGGGCTCGAGGCGACGACGCCCGCGACAGACATCCCACGCGCAGACGGGCGGTACGGCGCCTCCAACACGCCTCGCGACGGCATGGAGCTCATGTAAGTAGGTAGTAGGGGTCTTCGAGTAGAGTAGGTTGGGTAGGATTTTTGATTTTTAGTAGTACTCCAAAGGTTTGTTTAGTCAGTGAAGTAATTATTAGGAGGATCAGACTCGAGAGAAGTCTGATAGTTCAGCAGAGAGAAAGAGAGGTAGGTCAGCACAGTAAGCAGAGGCAAATAGAAGCCAAGGGTAGTTAGTCATAGCGATTCACGGAGGTGGTGGCAGGAGTAGAGAGGGGTCAAGACAATTACCACAACAGTGTTGTCGTCATTTTTCATTTTGATTGAAAGGAGAATCAATATGATACAATAGGTTTTGAAAAAGAGAACCAGCGTTCGCATCTCCATCCACACTCGCACCAATCACTCCACAGCTCGCTTATGTTGATGCTGCTGGTTGGCTCGCTGCTGCTGCTCTCGTTTAGCTCATATCCGACCACTTCGGGGCCACAGATGGATGCTGCACCGCACTGTTCACTCACGCTTCGCACTTTGGTTTACCAGCACATTCAACAGATCCACCAGCTTGAGTCCGTTGTTCGCGTCTCGCTCCAGGCAGCGTGCGTACGCGATCGGCTCCGGCGCAGACTGCACTTGCGCGAAACCTGCCACAAGAACAAGATACACGCCACTCAGATGTCAGCAAACAGTGGTGTCATCAGAACAGTCAACACTGACATCGGAATACTTACGTCGCTTGAAAAAATCGTACGCGCTCTCGGCGTCGAAACCGGAGCTCTTCACCACGAAGCTGCTTCGCTGACGCGCCTGGGATTCCTCCGACTTTTGCAGCATCGCGATGATTCGCTGCTGGAAATCTTCGACTTCGTCGTTCTCAACATCGCTGACTGTGCCGTTGCCATCCTCGTCATCATCAGCATCGTCGCGTCCGGTGGTCTCAGCACTGTCGTCTTCCAAGTCTCCAACCAGCGGACAAGGGATGTCGCCCACGACGATGAAAGCCGCCTCAGCGGCTGCCTTCACCTCTTCCAGCTGCGTCAGGACCGCACGGCAGACACCGGCGTCCATCTCTGGTACACGCGTGAGATCCTTCGCCGGGTGAAACACAGCAACCGAGTCCGAGTTGTCCGAGCGCGTCTCGACCTCGTCTCCGACATCCACCAGTGGCTGTGGAGCAATCTTCGCCGCACGCTTCATGGCCTTCGCAGCCGCCTTCTTCTTCCGACGTTGAGCGTTCGTCGTCACCAACTTTGTGGTAGTCAGACCATTCTGTTTCTTCATGCCAGTCTCGCTATCGCTGATATACACGACACACTGGGACTTGTACACTGAGCACTGGATATCGACACGACCTGCGACATCAAAGCGCCACGCAAACCCGTTTCCTGGACCAAGCAGCGGCGTCGACGTCTTGCGCGTGAGAGCTTCACTCGTGTCGAATAAAGCAGCATCGAGCGAGTGTTCGACCATGCCGAGGGTCTGCTCGCTCACACGCCACACCACGAGATCGCCCTTCGCGATGAACAGCTCCGCCGGGCTGAACACGAAATCTTCGAGCAGAATCTCGTGGACCTGGACTTTCGAACCGCGCGCTTTCACGCTCTCGACAATCTCCAAGGACAGCGGAGTTGGGAAGACACTCTCCATCAACTCAAACTCCGAGCCGATGATGCCATTCAAGGTCTCGTGCGACTCATCGCTCGACAGGAAGTTGTACTGGATAAACGACGACTCATCTTCTGATCCGGACTGGGTCTCCTGGCTCGACGACTCCACTGGACAGCTCAGCGACTTGGTCAACGAGCTGGCGTGGAGCTTCAGCGAATGCCGCTCTTCTGCTGTGTACGCAATCTCTTCGTCCTCCTCTTCCTGTTCCTCCTGTCCCACCTGCACAGACGCCGCAGTCTGCTCGACCACTACCTGCGCTGCTGGTGGTGCTTCAGAAGGCTTTGCGACTGGCTTGACTTTCCACAGTAGCTGCTTCATCAGACTCGGATGTTTGTCCTTTCGGTTGTTAACCTGCTTGTGACGTCGAAGCTCGGGTGCATTTGCTTCCTTCCGTTGCCGCGGTTCCTCGGCACTCTGCTGCTGTAGTTCCTTCTTCAGAGGAGCTATCTGGACAACTGCAGCGCTCTCTGCAGGTTGCACAGGCGGTATCATGCTCGACTTGTCTGGAGATTTGTCACTCTCAGCCACTTCCTCGCTTCTATCATCCGGAATAGTGCGCTTGTGTTTCTTCTTCTTTTGTCGCTTTGCCTTGGGTGACACCACGACCACCGACGTCGCATCTGCAACCGCTGGTATCACACTCTCCTGCTTCTCTGCGCTGTCAGTCTTCACAGTAGTGACGACTCCAGTCTCCACAACTGGGAGCGCTGCTGGTGACTCTGATCCGCTCGTGCCTGCAGTGGGATTTTCCTGTGCGCGCGGCGGATGAACGGCTGCCTTTCGCGGCTTCTCGAACTTCTTCTTTGTTGCGACAACCACAGGCGCCACCGCAGTCTCTTGATTCGAAACGCCAGGCTTGTGCTTCTTTTTGCGCGTGTACGACGACGGGCCGTTTTTTACTGGGCTCGCGGCATTTGTTTGACTGCTGCTGACGGCGACCACAACGTCGTCATTCGAAGCGTGTGGATGCGCTGGCTCGTCTTCAACAGCAGGATTTGCGTCTTCACGATGCTCCAGTTGATTATCGTGAGCTTTCGACTGCGCTTTGCTCTCGATCTGCTCTCTGATGAGCTCCTCATCCGCATCCTGGTTGTTGCGAACCTGTTGACGGCGCTTCTTGAGCTTTTCGTGTTTGGCTGCCACTGCCGTTGCCGTCACTGGCGCTGGTGCTGCTGCCATACTCTCTTTGCTGATCGTATCGCTGTTCTCGCTGTCCACTGCTGCTACTGGCACTTTGCGCCGGTAGCGCAGGCCCATCGCGAGCATGCTGCTTGATGACGAATACGCTGCCGAACAAGACCGAACGCCATAGACACAACAGCAATCAGTACCAACGAAGCCCTCTTGGATCAACCCATCCATCAAAACACCATCAGACACATGCGGAGAAACGCCCACTGCCCACGCCGCATAGCACCAGACGCCTTCGCAATGAATTGCACGCACACACACACGAAGATACGCATGCAGCCATTTCTCCGCAGAGTGGGTTCGTGCCACTTGCCGCGACGCAATCATCACGCTTCCAGATAGATCCACACATCGACACAGCCGCAATAGCCACACACATACACACACATAGGTTGCTACTCACGCTTCTCTGGTGTCTTGCCCATGCTGTCTTGTGTCTCTCTTTCTCTCGCGCTCTCTGTGGTGCTGTGGCGGGGCGCGTCTCTTGAGGACTCGTCGCCGACTGCTCTGCTCTGTCTGCTGCTTGTTGCGGGTTCAATTATGGTTGGGGGTGGGCTCTTCTGGGCTAAATTATGTGAAGTCGACCCACTTGTACATATCATTTCAAAACTAACCACTTTGTTGTCACAAAATTGACTCTGAAAGCAATGAAAGTGATAAAATCACAAAAAATTGCTAAATCAGCACTTTGGCAATGTTAAATGCACAAATAGCCCATATGTTTGAGTAAAAGCCATTATAAAAGAAAGTGAGAGAGTAAATAGCAAAAGTGGCTTAACTCAGCCACAAAAACAAAAAATCGAGATTTTTTCTCACAAAAACAAAACTCGCCCTCGCACTTTAGCGGGAGCGCGTTGCCCATTCGAGCGACACAGTCAGAAAGTGGTGCCATTCCGCACGCAGCCCAAGCAGGTGGCGCGACGCTCTCTCTCTCTATGGATGACGGGCGTGTGCGCATGCCTGTGTGCACAGGTGTGTATGTGTGCTGACTCTGTATGTGAACGTCCACGTGCGCAGCTCGATTTCCCCGCCCGAAATGTCGATCTTCCAGCGTCGCAAGAACCCCGAGCAGCTCGTCAAGCTGCTCAAGGAAGGGCTCGCGAACCCGTCCGCACCGCCCAAGCTCGCCAAGGATGGCACTGTAAGCAGGCATGCCCCTTTTGGTCTATGTATGTATGTGTGTGCTCTGGACTGACCGTTGCCTTGCGTTGGGTGTATATGTCCCGTAGCCGGTGGACGAGGTGACCAAGCGTCTGAACCAGATGAAGCTCCTGCTCTACGGCGAGGTGCGTGAGCCCTTCATTCCTCACTCGCTCTATAAGAGAGATACGCTTAGAACCTGTGGACTAACGGCGAAGGTGGTGGTGGTGGCGGTCATCTCGTACTGATATTTATCAGGGTGATCAGGAAGCCAAGCCAGAAAAGTGCGCGCAGCTGTCGTCGCTTCTCATGGCGAGCAACCTCGTGCCGAAGCTCATCGTGGATCTCGAGAAGCTGCCATTCGAGGTACGTGGGATATGCCACGCTCTTGCGAATATGACTGTATACATGGAGAGAGGGGTTGACTGAAGTGCGAATCCCTTTATACCTTTTACCGCAACACAGGCGCGCAAGCACTTTGCTCAGGTGTTCAACAACCTCATGCGCCGCGACTTGTCCGGATTCGTTGGCTACGTGGAGCGCCAGCCAGAGATCCTCTCGGCGCTCGTGGTCGGATACGAGAACGCGGAGATCGCTCTCAACTGCGGCACAATGTTGCGTGAGGTACGTTGACCCATGGCTGAAGCGCTCTGTCTTCATCCGTAGCGCTGACAAGCAAGAACTGATCGCATGATGCTGTTCTCGTTTGCAGTCGATTCGCCATGAGCTCCTCGCTGCCAAGCTGCTGTACTCGTCCGACCTGTGGAAGTTCTTTGACGTGTACGTGCACCTTCCAAACTTCGAGGTCGGCTCGGACGCGTTCGCGACGTTCAAGGACCTGCTGACGCGCCACAAGGGTCTCTCGGCGCAATTCTTCAACAGCCATTTCGATCAGGTAGGTGCATGTTTGTGAGAGTATGTTGAAGCGCGAGTGAGTCTAACCCGATTAGTGTTCGGGTCTTGCTAGGTCTTTTTCAAGTACAACAGCTTGCTGACGTCGGAGAACTATGTGACGCGCCGCCAATCGCTCAAGCTTCTTGGCGAGATCCTACTCGACCGCTCCAATTTCGATATTATGATGAAGTACATTGGGTACGTCTCCCTGCTTCTTGTAGATATCAATGCCTGGAGTGACTCTGTGATGCCCAACTAACTGACTTGGTGAATATCTCCTGCTCTTCCGACAGTGAGAAGGAGAACCTGAAGATGATGATGAATTTATTACGCGACACGAGTGCGAACATCCAGTTCGAGGCGTTCCACGTGTTCAAAGTGTTTGTCGCGAACCCGAAGAAACCGGACGCAATCTCCCAGATTCTGCTCAACAACCGCGAGAAGCTCGTCGCGTACCTGAAGAACTTCCAAAACTCGAAAGGTATCCATTCCGCATACTGTTGTGTGGACGTGCATGCTGTCAATATGCTGAAAGTTGACTATGTGTTCTCTTCGCCTTGCTGAATTCACAGAGGATCCGCAGTTCATTGAAGAGAAGGCGCTGCTCATTCGGACACTAGAAGGTCTGCAGCCGGAGGGCGCTGCTGTGCCTCCAGCACCCATGTCGACGTGATTCAAGCTCCAGCGTGTAGTGGATGCATTCGTGGAAGCTGTTGAGAGCTTTCGATTCGAGATCAGGTTGCGAGTTCTTTGATGTCAAATCGCACCTTAGATATCCTGCAACGGCGACTGGTTGCAGTCTTCAAGCTCTCATGTCAATCCGTTGTTGTTGAAAGCATTGTTGTCACTTCAAGCTCTGCTTTAAGTAAACCAGTGTGAAGCTCAATCTTCCGACAACCAAGTAGACCAGCTACCGATCGACCTCAGCGTCAACTCAGGTTTGTCGATCGAAGACGCCGTTGATCACATCCTGTGCGTTCGTTCGTGGAGCCAGAGCTGGAAGCAATTTGAGCAGTGGAAAGGCACGCAAGGTGTGAATTTCTGTGAAGGCTTTGTGGATTTGCCGTGCTCACAAGACCCGAGGTCGCCTCACAATCCGTTGTTGAAAGCATTGTTGTCACCTTTCGTCGATGTCTTTGCCAGAAATCTCACAATTTATTAGGATCATCCCTTACAGTGCACGTCAAAAAGTTAAGGACAGTAAAAAAGTTGAATTATGGATTTTTCTCGAGCTTTTGCTTTACGGAGCTGATACTTGGATATGTTGTAGAACGCAACGAGAAGGTCCTTGTGGTGAAGTTTCAGCTCAATCGGAGTTGATTAAGATCACAAACTGCCAATTTATAAATTCTAAGAGCCTGACAAAAGATAAGGACATATAAAAAACGAGTGATTGGGGAGCGAATACGAGTGCTTTCTTGCTTGCAATGGGTTTGCGAAGTGCTGTACGTCTTGCTGGTTGGTTTGCCATTGCTAATTCTGCCGCGGGGGCGGCAAGACGATGCTGAAGGCTCCAGGTCTCACCAAGCTTGAACAAGGGAAGACTTTGGTGTACGCAACCACGAGTATGTCACTACGAGCATCGCAAATGCGATTGGGCGCTCCAAGAGTGCTGTTCAGTCGTTTCTGCAGAGCCCTGACGCGTGTGGCACACAGAAGAGCCCAGGAAGACCTCGCAAATTGAAGACCCACGACCTCACCCGTTTGAAGCGTTACGCTGCTACCGGAGAGTTCGCCGCCCATCATCTTCACCAGGAGCTTGGAGTTGATGCAAGTGTTCGCACAGCTCAGCGCGTACTTCAGCAGTGCGACAACTTCGTCTACGTGAAAGCTAACAAGTCTCCATGTATGACGAACAAGCACAAGAAGCAGCGGGTCGAGTGGGTGGAGCGCCAGATTCGCCAACGCGCCGACTGGAGCTGTGTGGTGTTCTCGGATGAGAAGAAGTTCAACCTCGATGGCCCAGACGGCTGCAAGTACTACTGACACGACTTGCGCAACGAAAAGAAGGTGACATGGAGCTGCCATTCCGGTGGCGGATCAGCCATGGTGTAGGGTGGGATGTCGTCGCTCGGAAAGACTCGGCTCGTCTTTCTCAAGGGAAACCAGGACGCGTTTGACTACCAGCAAACGCTCGCGAGCCACCTTTTTAAGTTCATCGACAACGTTCACGACGGTGACTACGTTTTCCAGCACGATAATGCGAGCATCCATCGAGCCAATGCGACCAAGTCCTTCCTTGCTGACCTCAACA
>JAASGT010000619.1:0-20013 GCA_023334315.1 Globisporangium alternatum
AGACGTGTTCATGCTGCGGGAGAATCAACCGCAAGATCACGTACGAGAAGGTCTTCCACTGCTCGAAGTGCAATCTGACGATGGACCGAGACGTGAACGCCGCGCGCAACATCTTCATGAAGAATGATCACAAGCTCACCTGGGCACTTCGAGCTCGGGTGCCCGGGGAAGCCTACTCCGAGGTCGTCAGGTGCTCTAGGTTTACTTAGTGTATCGACCCGAAACAAAAAAACAGAAGGTCGCTTGTCGTGTTAGTCTCATGGTAAGTTGACAATCTTCTGAGGCGAGTTTTTACGATGGTAGGATCTTTCTCAATTCACACTAGTTGTCTCAAAATTCAACTTATTCTACGAATTATTAATGGCACAACCGTCCGTTTGTCACAGCACCAGTTCGGTGAACGTGGGCGTGGCCGAGCCGAGCCCTTCGAGTCATGTAGACCGAGCTCGCATGCTCACGTTGAATCCAGTGAGTCATGCTCACGCAGGGCGCGTCACGGTCTCAATCCTCAGTTTCTTGGCTTCTTTCGCGTCCCCATCCCCCATCATGATGGAGCCACCTGGTGGAATTATGTTGAGGATTCTGCTGCGACGTGTGCAAACCTGACATTTGTAAGCAAAGCACCTCCACCTATCGAAAACAATACCACGAAATACGCAAGTCCAAAAAAATTGTGCCAGCCGTGCGCCTTGCAACGCTCCCCACCAGAGCCCCATTAGCGGCCAGGAGCGCAGTCGATCCACTCCGACCGCTCGTGTGTATGCTGCAGGGCGGCCCGCTAGAGCTGCCGCGCAGCGTGCTCGGCGTGCTGCTCGAGTTCGCCGACCACCGCAGCGTCCATCAACTCGAAGCCACCAGTCGCCACGCGAGTTCGCTCACCAGTGCTACTGGTGCGTCATCAGCAATGCGTCGTTGGTGTAGTGATGAGGCATAAGATCGCAATTGCCATGGAGCTAATGCTGTGTGCTGCTGATGCTATTAAACGATAGGCTTCTGGCGCACGACGGCGCTCAAGCGCGTTGCGCTGCACCTACACAACGAGCAGGACGACCCGAACGAGAGGGTCGTTGACGATGCGTACTGGAAGCGCCTCGCGTGCATGACCACGATCCCGTACCAGCGCGACCGCAACTTGCTGCTCGACGTGCACGGTGCGTCCAATGTATCGCAAGAGTATTGCTCTTGATGCCCAGCAAAGTCGCTAACGCACTGCCTACTTGTATGATATGCAGCCTGCTCGTCGATCGACCGGCCGTGTGAGTCGCCGTCGAACACGCTCATCCCGTCGCGCTGCTGGCTCTCGATGCAGAGCCTCTCGGATCGGTCCATGTCGCTCATGAGCCGGGTCTTCCCGCCGGACCCGAACGCAATTCAGAACCTGGCTGAGGTCGCGCAGATCGAGTGCGGCTGCGAGACCGCGGCGTGCTACTGGAGCTCGTCGCCGTCGCCCTCCAAGGCGTCGTGCGACTTCATCGAGTACACGACGCGTGCCAACTGCCTCATCTCCACGATTCAGGTGCTGCCGTATCGCGCGTTCTGGCACCCGGACAGCCCCACGTTCGCGCCGCAGAGCGTCTCGTTCGAGTTCTTTGCACGGAACAAGGACGTGAGCGACAACCAGATGGACATCGACGACTACGACGACGTGGCTCTACTAGCAAATGGCGGCCACGGCGAGACGCACGCCAAGGTCAAGGTCTACGAGTCGCCCGTGTACGCGATGTACAACGACATGCAGCTGCACGAGTTCGCGCTGCCCAAGAAGGTGTGGCTCGCACAGGGCAGCACGTTCCGCTTGAATCTGCTCGGGCGATACCAGCGGGAGACCTTTGAGATGCCGCCGTGGATCCCCGCGGACGAGCAGGAGCCCGCCGAGCCACCCTACTACTGCTGCCTTAGCTACGTCAACGCCGTCGGCGTGTCCTACGACTACCGGTAACAAGGCGACGCCATTCGACAGTACAGCTCCGTGTGGTTGCGAAGTGAAGCTACCACACAGCAAGACTCACAAACCCTCACCCTATGTATGACCCTCCCTGAACTCTCGCAATCTCTGATTAACAACTCGTGTTTATTATTTAGATTCCAATAACAAACAAAGACAACGCACCCAAGCTCAGGTTCTCTTTGATACCCCCAAGGCACTTGGTGGCCTCTCTTGCGTGTGTTGTGTGCATATGCAGGGAGACACCTGTCCAGAAGGACTTTAGAACTCAGGCTTTGACAACGTGGAGCATGGGACCGGAGTCGCCCTTGCCGAGCTGCAGGTGCTGGCTCTGAACAAGCACGCGGTGCAGGTACGCGATCGCGTTGCGCACCGCGAGCACCATGTCGCCCGTCTTGGCGAGCTCTGCGGCGATCGCGGACGCCAACGTGCAGCCCGTGCCGTGCGTGTTCTTGGTGGCGAGCTTGGCGTTGCTGATCACGTGGAACTTGCGCTGCTTGGCGTCGTAGAGCACATCGTGCACGCGGCCGCGAGGCGAGTCCGGCAGGTGGCCGCCCTTCACGAGCACAAAGGCCGAGCCAAAGCCCGCGAGCTCCTGGGCAGCGGCCTTCATGTCGTCGAGCGTCTCGATCGAGCGGCCGTAGAGCTGCACACAGAAGGAGACGAGAGCACATAGGTGAGCTTAACAACCGTGTAAGGTAAGTCAACCTATGATGGACGCTTACGAGGACGGAGGCTTCCGGGATGTTGGGCGTGATGAGGCTCGCAAGGGGGAAGAGCGAGTGCACGAGGCTATTGTGCGCCGCTTCCTTCAGCAGCCGGTCACCGCTCGTGGCAACCATGACCGGGTCTACGATCAGCGAGATCTGGCGGTCCTTGAGCACGCTCGCGACCATCTCAATGATTTCCTCATTGAAGAGCATGCCAGTCTGTCCATTTTACATGGACACTTCAGTTAGCACCAAGTACGTTTTCGACTACCAAAATAACGTCCATCTTCCCGTACCTTGACGACGTCGGCGCCAATATCGTCCAAGACGCACGTGATCTGGTCGGCAATGTCGTTCACCGGGATCGCGTGGATGCCGTGCACGCCCTGCGTGTTTTGCACCGTCACGGCCGTGACAGCGGAGCTCGAGAACACGCCCAGGTTTGTACAGGCCTTCAGGTCCGCCTGGATGCCCGCGCCACCGCCACTATCCGAGCCAGCGATGATCAGCACACGCGGTGGGATGGTGTCCATCTGAGCGAGACGATCTTGTCCGCCTAGAAGTGGCAATCCCTTTTCTGGAGAAACCTGAAACGCCAGTGGTTGCGCAAAGATGTGGAACTCGCCCGCCGACGAGAGCAGACGCAGGAACGTGACGAACTCAAGCTTGGACGCGGCAGTGACGCGGTGCATCGCCGCGTCGTAGTGCTCCTCGAGTGTCGTCGTGGCGCTGCCGCGGCCCACAATCGCACGCAGCAGTGGATGGTGTTTCAGTCCATCAACTGGTTCTTGGTCCAGGTCTTCTTCTTTCGCAGGAGCGCTCGCCACCGACAGCGTCAGCTGCTCGCGCTCCGCATCGAACGCCACGTGGATTTCGTACGTGCCCTTCACAAGCGACAGCAGAACGTCGAGCTCTGCCAGACAGCACACAGGATGAGCTACGCGGTTAGTGGATGCCAAGGCCACACCAAAAGGCTAGTGTCCCCCTCACTGACCACTAAAGATGGACTGACTACCTTTGTTGTCGAGCTTGGCGGCGGCGACACCACGCAGGTCTAGAGAGCGACTCGGATGGAACACACAGAACGGCATAAGAGATCGATGAACGCAGCAGTCCCTCCGCCAGTGTTAACTGGATCAGGTTCAAAGGGTAAGCTTCTCAGCCATTCGTTCCGACGTCGAACATCACTCAGTTGATCCCCATCAAGAGGATGCAACAACGGCCGTGCCACGCGGAACGAAGAGGGCGCCCCTCGCTGATTCGATGGTTAGGAGACACACTCCAGCAAGCACTATCATAATACAGCAACATGAAAGGTACCTTTGGCCACAGTCAGTGACTCATTTTCGTCGTTCTCGTTCACCGTGAGCAGCACCTTGACGGGGTACACGATCGAGGGGAACGCGCTCTCGGCGTGCGCGCGTGCGAGCGGGAAGTACTGTTCGAAGAAGCAGAGCTCGAGCTCCATGGCCTCGTTGTACAGCGGCAGCAGCGTCTCGTAGCTCACCCCCTCGGCCGCGGCCACTTCGTCCAGCAAGTCCTCCGTCACCTGAGCCGAACCCTGTTTCAGTACAGCCATACTAGTCAGTTGTGATCGCATAAGGGCTGGCCAACACACGTTAGTAGAGCGTGCTATTGTACGTACATCAAACTCGCTCGTGCCGTAGGATCCGATCCAGCGGCTGTACGGGTGGCGCTCGTCAGGCATACCGCCCAGCGCCGTACGGATGCCCTGACCGAGGAACGCGTACAGGCGCATGCAAGGCGTCATGGCCGCGAGGATTTCGGCGACGGAGTGGCGAGTCGTGGCCGTCTTCAGCAAAAAATCCACGTAGTTCCTGGTCGCCGGCGCCGCAGACGCGTCCACCACGGCAAACACATCGATCCCGAAAGACTAACAGCAGACAAAGAGGCGATAAGAAACGAACGACTACACTGGAGGTACCAAATACAGGGAAGGCCACAAGGCTCACCTGCAGGAAGGCCGTGTGGTTGGAGAGCTCCACCTCGATGCCGCCCATGAGTCGGATGACCGCGAGCGCGTGCTTGGTGTCCTTGGCCTTGACCACCGCGTGCGCGAACGCCTTGGCGAAGCCATGCAGGTAGTAGGCGTCCTGCAGCAGGAACGCCTCAAAGTCCACACGTGCGAGCGTACCCGCCGCCAGCGCTGACACGAACGGGTGGTAGAGGCACTGGAGTGCGCGCGGCTGCGCCTGCGCCCACAGCTGCGCCGCGATGCTGCTCGTCGTAGTGCTGCTCGTCGTAGTGCTGCTCGCTGTAGTCGTCATCTCTCGAGTTCGTCGCTTTCGTGTCTTCTTGCTTGTCAGAGCTCTTGTGTGGCGGTCGGTCATCAACACGCCAATCAGCATAAAAAATGATGGAAGCGAAGTTTTACCAAAATTAGTAAAATGAGCACAGTATTTCGTTTAATTGTATATACAACTGTATATCTACATAAAAAGGCAGATGGAGTCCTGTATTGAGGTAGCTCAAGCTGAATCGAGCCGAGATGAGCGAGACGAGCCAAACTAAGCCAGGTCAAGCCAAGCACACTCGAAACGACGCGGACGATCGGTTTTGACAGGGAGCTTGCAGATTGAACTATTAGCCAGCAACCAATTTTCGTCTGCAGCATGAGCCACGAGCAGACCGCACCGATCGCGGTGGCGAGACGGCTGGCAAGCGAGCTGCCACCCGAGGAGCTACAAGCTGAGGTACTGCTACAGTTCACGCTTAAGCTGCCGTCCAAGTAGCTAACTGACCCCTGACGCTCGTCTTTCCCACACAGTGCCTCCGGTACTCGATCCTGGCAGGCGATGTACAGACGCGCATGAACACACTGCAGCAGATGTACGATGAGGAGTACGAGATCGGCCAGTGCGAGTACGAGGAGTTCATGAAGCGGCTTGAGGAGCAGAAGCACCGCGAAGAGTTCCTCAGCGCGGTGCACAACCTCAAGGCGCTCGAACAGGCGGCGCTCGAGCGTGAGCCCAAGATCCACACGATCGTGCGGCAGGTGTGTGGTATTATTATCAAGCCTTACTTTCTTTGATACTCATACTTCAGTACTGATCCTGATACTTTTGCTGGTATCCTGTGCGTGATACCAACCCTTTAGATCGAGCAGAACATTGCGCCAACGCACCTGGTGGTGCGCGGCATCTCACCCCTGGCTTGCTGTGCACTCCTGCGAGCCATGCGCAGTAACACAAATGTGCGCGCGCTCGACCTCTCGAACAACAAGCTTAACGACGTGATCGGTGGCTCGCTCGGCAAGACGATCAAGAAGAACAAGCGCCTGCTGTCGCTCAACTTGGGCTTTAACGAGCTCACGCACCAATCGCTGGGCGCGATCGGTCGAGCGCTCAAAGTCAATTCGGTCCTCACGACCGTCGTGTTGGAGTCCAATCCGATCATGGTCTTCCACAGAGAGCACGCTGGTAATGATGTTGCTAATACCAGTAGTTCATCAAGCCCACCAGGGGAGAGCACCAACATCGAGGCGTTCACGTCGTCGATCAGTTCAAACTCGAGTCTCACGGCGCTCAGCCTGTTCAACACCCAGATGAGCTACGAGGCCGGGCGAGCACTGGCGCTCGCGTTTGGGAAGAACTCGTCTATTGTGTCATTAGAAGTCGGCGGGAACTCGCTGCACCAGGGCGACATCGCGCTCTGTGCGAGCCACCTCAAGAAGAACCAGGCGCGCATGGAGGTCGCCGAGAGCAAGGCAGCGCACATCCAAAGCGAGATGAAGGCGAGCGCCGAGGTCGTGCACCTCGAGCAGAAGAGGCTCGCCAAGCAAAGGGAGGACGCCGAGTGGCATGAGGCAAACGCCAAGCAGCGCACCAAGGTGCGCGAGCAGGAGGAGTGGGAGCGCGCGCGCGTGAATGCCGAGGAGGATGTGCGCCGGCTGCTGGAGATCGAGGCCACGGACAAGAAGTACCGCGAGCAGCTCGAGGCCGAGAAGAAGCCCAAAGGCGCCAAGGGGGCCAAGAAGTGATAGATGAAAGGGGATATCAAATGCAAAAGTACCAGAATGGTGTATTGAATTGTGTGGTGGGGAATGAAGACGGTGGATGGGTCTCTACAGTTGCGTCGATGCTGGCGGTTCTGCGACGGCGGCCGCTGAGCCCGCCACTAGAGACACGTTGTAGGCCGAGAAGCTTTCGTCTGAGCCCTCGACCTCGCGCTCGATGTCGAGGAACGACGGCATGCTGATGTCGTCGCTCTTGTCGCCAGACGCCTGTACGTGCAGGATCGCGAGGCCCACCATGGAACCCGGCTCCTTGTACACGTGGATCTGAAACGACTGGTTGTTGTACAAAAAGCAGATGCGCTGCTGCTTGATAACGTGGCGCTTCGGGTCGTTGCGATGTCGCACGGCGTACGAGTACTCGCGCGCGCTCAGGATGCGCTTGAGGTGGACACTAGAGGCGACAAGTCCAAAATCAACAACACGTGAGTCATTTCGTATCAACCAACAAGCGGACTTCTAATCAAAACACTTACGCATCGCCGGTCTGAAGGAAGCGAACCGTGGTCATGCCGTACGCCGGAATGCCGTACTGCGAGCGACATCGCACGAACGAGTAGTCCTTGCTCGTCTCTGTAGAAAATCAATCGAGGCATGCATAAGAGAACAACGTGGTGAACACGCTGATACTCAAGTAGCAACAGCATCTGATACCAAACTCCTTCAAAAGACGTACCAGCAGACTCGGGCGTGAGGTACACCTTCTCGACCTCAAAGTCTTCGTGGTAGAACGGAATGTCGCTCGTCGCCGGCGCCTTCGACAGCAGGAACTTGCGTGACGCCTGCGTGGATAAACGCAGTACCAAACGACAATTAGTATCAACACGCTGATATCAGTAGCAGCCAAGTGTTGCAACTGTTGTGGTACCTTGAGCGTGGTCGGCACGCCACACAAGCCCGCGGCCGTGTCCACGAGGCGCTGCATCTTGCCTTCAAAGCCAGTCGTGTTGTCTGTCAATACAAGAACGCAGTGATTAGATACCATTCATCAAGTGGCAGACGTCCAGGCAAGCAAGCCTAACGATAGACGAACGCACCAAAGACGTAGAGCTTTGGGTGGCCGATCCAGGCGCGGCACGTGCGCGCGTCGATCTCGCGCGCCTGCTCGATGTTTTCGATGCGGATGCCGTTGTTGTCGAGCGAGTAGAACTTCTCGGCGCCCTGCGCCGCGGTCACCAAGTGGAAGATCGCAATGTAGCGGCTACCAACAAAACGAGCAATCGACAATCGTTAGCATGCCAATGAGCCATTCACACAAATACAAATGCCTAACTGAGGCACTTACGTATCGCGCAGCGTCACGGTGTCGAGGTCGTGCTGGGACTTGAGCTCCTCCCACTGCTCCGGGGTCATGTAGGCCGAGCCGTCCATGACGCCGCGGTCGCACAGGATCACGCACGGCTTGCCGCTGTCCTGCGCGAGCGAGTAGAACGAGTCCTCGAGCGACATCTGCAGCTTCAGGATCTGCCACTGGAAGTTCAGGATGTCCTTCTCCTTCAGGTCACTAGGTACGCAAAGTATCAAAACGCATGGTGAGCCACTGCTGATACCAAAGTGCCACTGGTACCAAAATGCACTGCGACGTGGGTACAACGCAAAGCAAACTACTCACAGGAAGAACGCGCCACCGGTCTGCAGAAGCGTCGACGCCTCCGGCACGACGTACACACGGAAGCCGCGGTCACTGCTCGCACATCACATAGAAGCAGTCAGTACCAGTAGCAGAGCTCACAGCCATTCAGCACGCTATCAATGGCTGGCTGTGCAGCTAAAGCCCGACACACGATGCAGCACACGACGAACGATAACTCACCGAAAGTAGGTTGAGAGGCGGTCGAGACTCGTGGTCTTGCCGGCGCACGGGCCGCCCGTGAGCACGAACTTGTAGATGGGCGCGATGTCGCTCTGGCCGCTCTGCAGTGCGCTCAGCAGAGGCGGCGGCGACTCACACTGCGAGATGCGGCGGTCCTGCGACCACATCTTCTCGCTCTGACCCATGCTCGCTGTTGAACTAGTTGTGGCGGTGGTGCTGCTGCTGGTGGCTGCGCGTGCGTCTACTGATGTGGCACTGCGCGCAACGGGGAGATCAGCAGCCAAACCGTTGGGAGGGGAAGGCGGCGGCGGCGCGTGGTCGTCGACGCCAGTTGCAGCGGCTATGGCGCGGGGCATCAGTTGCTGGGCGAGAGTGGAGCTCCCTCGCTTTCGTCACTTACGCGACGTTCTCCAATCAGCGTCAGCGAAAGGCAATTCGCATTCAAGAGCCCAGATGTAGTGTGGTACGAACTAATAGTTTGGGGATTTGCCTGGTTTCAAAGCGCGAAACTGGTGGACAAAATTAGATTTAGCGTAATACAGAACGTTAATTCAGGGCTTTGCCTAATTTCAAAGCGTGAAACTGGTGGACAAGACTGAACTTCAAGGCTGAAGCCTGAATGCGAGGCAAAGAAATATTCGCCTATCTTTTCTAAATATACCTTTTTGTAATAAAATTGAGATGTTTTATTGATAAACATTATATCAATTATCCGTTTAAAACAGCTACCTGAAGAAAGAGGCAGAAAGGAAGTTGGGCTGTTTGGATGGGAGAAAAGCCTACACAATCAGCGTGTGCAACAGCGGAAGAACTGTTCACGTTTCGCGTTTCACACGCTCGAGTGATTCCTCCTCGTAAGTTTCTGTGCGTGTGCTTCACTGCTCAATTGCCTCGCGTTTCAGCTCTCTCAAAGTGCTGTTGGATGGCCTTTCATGAACGAATCAGCGTTGATGAAACTTTGAGAAACATGGTGAGCTTCTTGTGGCATACTTTGCTCAAAAATGCCAAATGAAGGTGCGATTTTGGATTCTTCGATTACCAGCTGACGTGCCTATCTACCGTGTTTTGGTTCTAAATCAAAAATTCGTACTTTATCGAGGTGACACATCTTGTCATGTTGCACCTCTACCTCAACCCACATGGTGATCTCTCAATTCGATCAGTCGTCACGTTGGGATGTAGTGAACATACCCATCAAAGGCGCAAAACACTCGCGCTACGACCAATGGCTGTGGCTGCAGTGGCTGGGACGATTGGCTCCCGTCACCACCAGGAGCAGCAGCGACTGGCGGCGGGAGCTTCGGATACCGCTGGCTGAAGTGCGTGAGCACGACCTCATTTGCCCGCATCTGCCGCGCGATCTCCAGCGCTTCGCCCACGGTGCTGTGTTTCTTCTTGACGGCATCGTCCGCCATCGAGTCATCGAACGTGGCCTCGTGGATCAGCAAGCTCGCGTGCATCCCGGCGGCCACGAGCTGTCGGCACGGCCGCGTGTCGCCCGAGTACACGATCTTCTGGCCGTTGCGCAGCTGCAGGACCAGTCCGTACGAGTCGTAGCAATGCCACACCGGCACGCTCGTGATCTCACTCACCACTGAGCCGATCTGCGCAAAGAGCTCAGTGCGGAACCGGTGCTGCGGCTGGTTGAACTCTCGGCAGGTCGCAAAGCCGATGATGCTCGCTCGCTGCGAGGCGTCCTGGACGCCGCACGAGTCCAGGATGTGAGGCATCCAGCTAATGACGTACGAGAGTACGGATTGGGGCGCGAGCACGAGTAGTCCCCGGTGGTTGCTCTTGTGCAAAGACACTTGGTACCGCACGAACTCGTAGAGCACGCGCACGAGTCCACACTGGTGGTCGGCGTGACTGTGCGAGATCCAGATGCAGCGCAGACCGCCAATGCGAGCCGCTGTCTCGTTGCCAAACTGACGGGAGAGCTGACTGTACGTGCCCTCTCCACAGTCGATCAGCATCGAGTCTGGTACTTTGGTATCAAGGTCCCTGGATGGTATTGGTATCAAATTGCTGGGCTTGAGCTCCAAGTAGATGCCAGTGCTCCCGCGGAGCTTGGACGGTGCAGCACTCCCCGTGCCTAGGATCACGAGCTTCATGGCAGTTTCCTTGTCCATGCTAGGAGCGTAGAGCGGATCGCCTTCTGGTACAAGCTGCTCTGGTTTGTCTTCTGGTACTTTCTCCTCCTTGTCATTGCCACTACCATTGTCTTCAGCGCTCTTGTCCTCTTCTTGTCGCCTCCATCCCGTGCGCTCGTAGTCGCTCGTCACCTGGGTAGCGCCCTCGCTCTTGCGAAGAAGATGGAGGCGCTGTTTGCTCTGGGCCACGTGCACCTCGTGTCCATTCTCCAGCTTCCACAAGATCTGCTTCTGGCGTCTCTCACTGGTATTATCAGCTAATGGCACGTCCTTCTCTTGACCTTCACTGGATAGAAAGCTGTCCAAGTGGTTCCACATGGCCGTCGCATCAGCGGAGCCAAACACCGGCCGCTGCTCAAGCGTGTGCTTGGCTGAGGCGCGGAAGACCCAGCTGAAGACGCCGTTCTCGACGGAGCGCAGTGACGTACCGTCAAACACGAGCTGCTGCACTGTTCTTCCCAAGGACGCCATCCAGGTCTGGTACTTTGGGTCTAGAAAGACACTCGGTGGAGAAAAGTGGACGACCAAGACCGGCTGGTGGTCGTTGCAGCCTGAAGTAGAAGGTGGTTGGAGTCTTGTAGTAAGGTCATCGATATGGTCGACTGAGCGGCAGTCAATGATCCACACGACAGCGTGAAGTCCGTGCAGAAACCTAGTTCACATCAAGCACCAAGCGTAACAATGTCAGCCACTGATACTCAGGTTGATACTGAAGTATCAGCCTCATGAGAGACATTCACGTACTTCATGATGTAGCAGAGCGATGATGATGAGTTGTTTGCTGGTTCAGCTGCTTCGCTGGGCTGCTGCGGTGTCACAAACACTTTCTCTTGACGAGATCCGCTGTCATCACTGGTGATGGCAGCAGCGGCCTGAGGTTCAGCCTCACTCTCCAGCTTTCGTCGCTTGCTCTGAGGTGCGTTGTCTCCGTCATGCTGCACTCTTGATCCATCGATGGCACCATTCGCTATGATGTTTGGCGTCCAGTACTTTTGCAGCAGCATCTGCTTGAGCGTGTCTTCGCGTCCGCTAAACTGCTTGAGGACGCGGTCCACAAAAAGCAGCTTCTCTGGTTGGTACCGCCGATAGAACCTGAACAACCAGTCACGGCTGAACGGCAGCACTGCAAAGTCTGGCTCGTCTTCGTCGCTGTCTTCGTCGTCAGAAGAAGACGCGTCACTGGCCACAGCCTCGCTCTTGTCAGCGACGTCCAGCTCGCCGTACTTGGCACACAACTGAGTTTTCAGGTCGTCATATCGCCCTCGGTATCGATTCAGGATCACGTCGACGTACGGCACCTTGTCAGGGACCTTGGACGAGTAATACGCAAGAAGCCACGCGCGGAACTCCGTGTGCTCATCGCTTTCCGCTGATGCAGTTTCTCTACCAGTACGATAAGAGAGCTGCTGGCGGGCAGCGGTGGCTACATCAGTTGGACTGTTGTGAGGAACAGCGTCGCCATGTTGACAGAGAATGCAGCTGCTCGGGTGCTGGCCCATCTCACTACGAGCTGCAGTTGAGTGGAGCACGACCGGAAAGATGCGCATGTGCTGGTCCGACTGATCCGCTGACGAGCTCCACGCTTCACAATTGAGATTGCTACCATCGCGCAGCTCACTTGTATTGCTGGTATCGCTGGTGTCAGTAGTATCGCTGATCTCAACGCACGTGATCTGCGGGTACTTGCGACGCACGAAGCTCTGGATCGCCAGCAAAAAGCCTCGCAGCCCCACGGGTCCGTGCAGCTTTAGGCTCGCAGATCCACACGTGCTCAGCGCAAAGATCATACCTGGCACGCCACTCACCGACTATCCTGTCCAACGAATACCAATCACCCCATGAGATGCTCATTTCAGTGCGCTTATAGCCAGCCGCACACACAGCGACGACGCACGTACATTGACGTCGAAGCGCGTGAAGAACATCGAGTCGAGCGAGCTAAGCTTGACGCCGTTCTCACCGCAGAGTCGCTGCGTGCCCTCACCGCAGTTGAAGAGGTACCGCTTCAGCAGTGTCACGTCGCTGCTGTACACGCCGTGGCGCTGCACCGAGAAGAGCAGCGACGGCTCCGTGCCGTCCGAGCCCGTGCCCACGATTTCCGCGGTCACCTGTATGCGACAACACAGCTGTTACGTGCGCATGTAGAGAGAGAGCTTATGCAAACGTGCCATGGACGCACCGAGATCCTCGCAGCCGCCATCGCAGTCAATCGCTCGTCCCTCTTGCTCGTCAAGGTCGGAATGCTCCGTACCAATACCAAACAATTGGATGAAGAGCTCCAAACGTTTTTTTGGTTGGCGCCATTTCGTACTTTAGAGAAAAAGACGCGTGAGCCATGAACGTCGGCTAACAATAGAAATGCATGTGTAGCCATTTTTCCATGAACGACCAAGCAAGATGGAGAGCCTTCGACTAGTAGCTACTCATTCTCTCAGAGAGCCGCTTGATACAGAGCACCTTGAGCATAGAGAGACAACAACACAATAGCAGCAGCATGAGTGAAGTGGACGCGGCGGCGTCGCACGAATTCCTGCAGGCGCTGGTGGCGCAGCTCAAGCGCAGCTCCTCGGAGGACGGGCAGGACATTGAGTACGTGATCGAGCACCTCATCCCCGTGCTCGTACCAGGTGCGTTCGGTACCTACAGCGTCTGCTGTTCTCCGTACTGACCATGCATGCCCTCGTAGTTACATGATGCTGAGGGTGCTTCTCTTTAATCCGCACTAGCGATCGTCCACCTGCTCAAGACCGTGAATGAGAACGAGCGGCGCGAGCACGCAGGTGAGCAGAACGTGCTGCCGGTCAAGCCACTCGACCACGTCGCCAAGTACCTCTTCCGCCACAATCGGCGCCACTCGGAGTCGGTATGTAGTGCTGCACGCCCCTTGGCACGTACCATTCCGATAGTTATTGACCATGGATCACTTCGCTCTTGGCGTCTACTACAGGACAAAGCAACACTCGAGATGCAGGACATGGCGCGCCGACTCCTGCGCAAATAAACAGACAGACATACACCCAACCAGTGTCTGCTTCATACATCCATGTATATTTCTCCACCACCATGCATCTTGTTCTCTCCTCTCGCTTGCGCATTCTGAGACCGACGTGGCTCCGAGAAACTGGTGGTGACTCCCAAGCCTCTAGTGGGCGGGCTCTACGGCGACGGAGACGGTGACATCATCGGTGACGACTGCGGCGATGGCGAGAGCATCGGAGAGCCCGAGTTCGCAGATCCGTTGTCATCGTCGTCGTCATCATCGCTACTGGAGGATGAAGCGCTGGACGCATCGTCGTCGTCATCATCATCGCCCTCAGCAGTGCTCTCCGCAGTGTTCTCGACCGACTCGTTCGCTTGAGCTTGCGCCGCAGCAACAGCCGCGACTTTCGTAGCCTGCTGCTGCGGTTCGTGAGCCTCAATGCTCTTACCACTGTGTTGCTGCTGCTGTTGAACAGGCGCCACTGGCGGCACCTGGTCCTCGGTGAGGCTGTCGAATGGCAGATCTTCGTCCGAGTCGAGCATCGGCAGGTCGTCGAGCGCCATTTCCAATTGTTCGTCGGATGGCACGGTGGACGGCAGCATCGGGTCACCCGACGCTGGAATGTGCATCGCGAGGTGGTCGCTAACCGACTGGAGACTGAGCATGTGGCTCTGCTGGTGGTTCACTTTGTCGCTGCTGATGGTGGTAGAAGCCGCTGCTGGCACTTGAGTATCAAAAGTGCTGACTGTCTTCACAGAGACCGTCGTCACTGTTGTCAACTGCTGAGCACTGGCTGTGGCATCAGACACAGTCTGCGCGGCCGTCGCCGCCACCGTGACAGTCACTTGCTTGGTCGAAGTGTTCTGCAGTAATGAATGCGACAGGATTTTAATTAAGTATCAACGTAAGTATCAAGCCACGCACGGATGAAGAATGGACAATGCACTACTCACACGAAGCGATGGAAACTCAGACAGGAGCTCGAGCGGCGCGTCGAGATGCTGGCGCACGCTGCGAGTCATGCGGCCGATCTCGCCCGTCGGCCGCTTGCGTCCTCCTGCTCAAAAAAGATACATACAATTGAACGAGTTGAGTTGTTAGACTCGGCGCTCAAAAGTATCAGCTTGGTATCGCGATACCTTTTGTCTTCTTGAAGCCACCTCGATGCAGCGCTTCAGTTGGGTTCTGCACACAGCCAACCAGTCACAATAGTGCATTGATATCGCAGTCAGCATACAGGATCATACACACATGCATATGTATACAGCACGACGAGCGCTCTGCGTACCTCTTGGTCTAAAGAGGACAGATACCACGACAATAGCAGCATTACACGATCGTAACCCACGCAAGGTTAGCAGTCAACAGAATAAATCAAAAGCCAGTCGGAAGTGTACGAAATTGCGGCCGCACCTGGGACCCACTTGGGGATCGAGAGGTGTCCGACGGTCTTCAGCTGCTTGGTCCACTTGCGCACGCGGATCTCGGCTATCGGGACGCTCGGCGCCACGTCCACGGACCCGCCGGCGCCCCCTTGCGCGGCGCGGCGCGACAACCGCATCGACATATTTTGCAGCGCGCTTGTTTGTTACTTTTAAACGTGAGTGGAAATTGTATTAGCAAAACACGAGAGTACGGTATTTACTCTTGTATTTCCGATTTTTCAATTTACACTTAAATGTACATTTTCGTACCTTTGAGAAAACATACAGTAAGCGACGATCCTGCGAAGAGCTCCAAAAGAGACGCCGAAATGGAACCATCACCAACAGCAGCAGACGAGCCTCTTGCGTCTCTCTCTCGAGACAATGGCTGCAGAGTTAAAGAGCTTGAATGGTAACTCGCCCCTGTCTCTCGAGCCGTCTCGCACACGTCGAGCGCGTGGCTCGAGCGCGTGTCGAAATGCGTGTGGGGCGAATCAGGCGAGCTCTTCTTGATGCGCTGTGTCTCAAAGAGAGAATCGGATCGCGCGACCATGAAGACCATGAGCAGAGCGAGCATGTGATGGAGGCCACGTGTGTCGTCTGCCGTAAAGGAATTGCATGACTGCCTGCGTTTTCTTCCACAAGATCGCATGGCGAACGCGCTCGTGTCCTTGTCGCGCAGCTCATGCGTCATGCCCTCGTGTCTTTGGCATGGACGCGTGTCATACTGGACGCAGTAGAAATGCGCGTCTGGAACAAACATGTCTTTGTTTGTATGGAGTTTGTGTGTGAGCATTGGCGTAAAGGAGAGTTGGAAATGGAGGGGCTTGATTGCTGGCTTAATACGTTTGGATGAAGCACGTGAATGGATGAATATGGTGATGATAAGTGGATTGTTTGGATCTTGTATTTTCGCGGGCGCTCCTCTGGCGCTCGCTTCGATGGATCTCCCCATCGAGATCTATAAAAATGGGTTTCTACGACACTTGTGTGCTAAACTAACAGGCTGCTAAACTAAAACTACGTTACGTCTACTGGTACTTGATGCTGGCAAATTATAATATATACGACTTGAGCTTCGGGGTCTTCTCGTCCTCCTTCGTGGGCAGGAGCTTGAATGGTGGTGGTGATAATATACTGGGGTGGATCTTGGTCGGCTTCTTCACACATTGAGTACACACACTTGACGCTTGACACACGACGCGCTCACGACAAGATCATGCGCTGGTGCTCGGAGAGCAAGTCCGCGAGGCGGAAGAGCTGGTGCAGCCGCGGACGCACGTCCTCGAGCTCGCGTAGACTCGCGAGCACCTTGGTGAGCGAGTCGAGCGTGCGGTCGCCGGCGTCGTCGTAGAAGCTCGGCACGGGGATGCCATTGCTCGGCTGCAGCAGGAACGACACCGGATTGTTGTCCACGAGGATGATCTTGGACAAGTCCTTGCGCACGACACGCAAGTCCTTCAAAAACATGCCCTTGCGTTGTTGGCACGACTCACGGAAGAAGCGGCCGGCGAACAGCGTGCCCTTTGGGTCCAGCTCGTCCAGGATCGGCTTGCCGTACGCCTCGAGTCCGGCCGTGAACACGTACACGTCAAAGTGCTTGCTGGCCTCCTCGAGGAAGCGGTCGAGCCCCGGGCGCTTGTGCACGATGGCGCGCTCACCGTCGTCCATCACAATCTCGAACGTGTCGTCGTACTGCTGCAACGCGTTAGGGCGGTACTCACTCTGGCGGTACTCGACCTCGTTCACGAACTTGCTGTGCACGAGGCACTCGTCCATGTCCAGTACGAGCGCGATGCGCTCGCTCTCTACTGGGTTGCCACTGGAGGTGGAAGCGGTTGGCAGGTGCAGCGCGCGCATGGGCAGCGGTGCGGGTGACACGGCGGCCGAGCCGGCGCGCACCTGCGCGTTCATGTGTTTCTTCGCCGCAGAGACGTCGTCGAGCATGCGCGTGCGCGCCACATGTGGCTCCACGGGGTACTGGGCGACGGTCGCACTCATTCTGTGTGGTTGCTGCTGGAAACTTGTAGCGAGCGTAAGGCAGCAATTGTGGAAGTGAACCTTGCTTGCTTGCTTGTTTGTTTGTTGCAGTGCTGGCGACGCAAACGACCAACACTCGGACGGGCTTGTGATTGCGTTTGGTGTGGTATGGGGAAATCCGCGACACACAAGTTTGCTCCACAGAGAATCTTCTGTCGATGACTTGGACGAGAAGCGCGTGTGGTGGCGAGCAGAAAAGAGGCGAGGTGGTGGATTAGCGCAGATGACGGCGGACCAGCAAAACGGTTGGGAGACTGTGTGTGTGACCGCGAGCCGGCAAATTCAACAATGAGGCACATGGATTGACTTGCTCCTCGCTGCTTGTGTTTGCTCGCTTGCTTGCTTGTTTGCTCACTGTTGTTTGGCTCGGCTGCTTCGGCTTGAACGTTGAGCAAAAAGAACAGAAGAATCCGAACGAGGCTAGCTCCTCACGCTTTTTCTCTCTCTACCTGCTTTTTATAAAGCTCGGACGAAATTCTATTGCCTGCCGCTCCTGCGCATCACTCGAAAAAACCTGGCGAATCGCATACTCAACTCCATCCAGGTACAAGTGAAGCTTCGAAAAGGTCGCATCTCTACTCTACAATTGCATGACAAGCACGTGCAATACGCCCGAACCCACCTGTGCGATTTTAAAAAGGCGATCGAAAGATCGATCGCTTCGAAACTGGGAAGCGAGCGCAAAACCGTCGCAGCCATACAAACAACAAGTCACTGGCGGGCTATTTGCGCTCCCCTTCGCATCAATCGGGATGTGTTCCGGTCGTTGGATGGATGTGCGAAACGGTCAAGTGAAAGATGCGCCTCATCTGCCTGGCGCACGAGTCGCCGCTCGCTAGGTTCCCACGATGTCAAGAACTCAGCATGGCTCCGCAAAAGCGAACCGCCGCGCACAATCTCATGAAAAGCTGCACAAAACTGAAAAAAGTGTGTTGTCTTTTGTTTTGTTTGGCTCGAAACAAGGCGAAACGGCGATGCCTTCTGTCGCTCTAATCTGCGATCACAGATGGTCTCTTCGTCGCAACAGAGCGCGCAGATGATGCAAAAGTTTGCAAGAGCACAGGGAAGGACGCACGCCAGTTGCTGCGAGCGGAAGGATTTTCAACGGCGTTTGACAGTACACTAACAGTCGGTTGCGCCTTGAGCATGCGAACTCACGTGTTTGAGATAAAGCAACCACGAAAAAAGCATACAAAAGCCACGAGTGCTTTGACGAAAGTGTTGCAAGACGAAAAATACTTTGGCAAAGATTGGGCGAGCGGCTTTTCAAGCTCAAGCGTGCAACTTCAACCAGCGTTTTGATAAAAAAAATACTTTTCATACAAAAAGCAAATGAGACGCTACGTAAAAATAGCTCGTGAGGGTAGGGGATTTCTTGCTGACGTATGTGAGAACACGCGGAACCAAGATGGGACCTGCAGCGAAGCATTTATATACACAGTGTTTGAAATCGCAAGCTGCAATACAACGAAGAGTTGCGGACAAAAGAGGTGTGAGATTGAGCATGTTTGGTACTGCGTGTAGTGTATGCTCAAGTAATGGATGCACGTTGCTAAATCGATGCACGAAACGGTACAACAAGGCTAATTTTAGCATCGCTTGAGACAATCTGCAATGGTCCATCCTGCATTTAACTTCCAGCCAATCGGCTTCGTCAAAGTCACAATTCACAAACAATCAAGCCAATCAGAATTTGCAACGCGTAAAACAACGCTGGTTCTTTATCTTCTGCTTCGGAGCTATTTCTTTGCGTGCGTCGGATAAAACTCCGAAGGCGATCGAGACTGGCTTCCTGCGCGTTTGACCAGTCTTGTTCGGTACAATGTACGGTACGGAAGTTGAAGTCTGTTCGGCGCGCATCACCAGTGCAGTCCCTCTCTGCGACCTTTGAAGCTCAAGTGCTCTTGACGCGCGATTACCATGCGCTGTTCACGCCACCATGCCGCAGCAGGGGACATGAGCTTGTTCACACGCTCATGCGCTGCTAGTTTTTTCGGATCTGATACCGCGACAAGCGGAGAGAGGCGTCACCGGCACTGCTGCAGCTGCCATGCTTGCTCATCCGTGCTTCAGTCATATGGTGTGAGAGCCCACCAAGGAGCAAATGTGATGGCGTTCAATTTGCTCATCGATGCCTTATTTCAAGGTGTTAGGCTCCAGTTCAGGGAACTTTGTGGGTTTGACGGTCGAAGCGTTTAAATGCAGAGCGACCGTGGCGCAAATCGCGAACTTCCATCACAGGATAGCCCGTCCCATTGATGGGCCACGCGAGGAGCTGCATGCGTGAGAGAGGTGAAGCTCGAGGCGCCATTCAAGACGTGCACTTTGCTCTTGGGAAGTTGAACGGCGTGATCCAAGCTGTGGGCTGTGGTCACCTTAGTTGGCGCACAAACTCACAAGTCAAGAGTCGCCCAGCAAAAGGAAATCGAGTACAGTCACATCTTTCATTAATATTTAAAAAAATGAACCAAAAACGAAGATTTTTAAGTAGAAAATATCGAGAAAGAAAGGGAAAATGAATTCGTCATCAACATACGATCAATATAGAGAGTATTTTTTCATCGCTTGACCATTTTATACAGTGTTCTGTTTAGAGGGTGCCTTATGTGCCCTCTGAGGGCACACGGAGAATGAGAGCCATCACTCCGCTTTGCTGCCGACTATAGACAGCAAAAAGAATCGAAATGCGCTGCTGACCGCGCTATGTGCTGATCACTCGAGCCTCCTCACGTAAATGCCTTCGGTGGTGGATGTCCTTGCGCTCTCCTGACGAAGAGATGAAGGATATTGATGGCTGCACCCACGTTGCGGTCCCAGACGCTGCGAGGCCATGCGTTGTTGGTACAAGCGCGCAGCGCCCAGGACGGCCTTCCTGACGAGGGCTCCAAGAGCCTAGACATGGACTGATGACAGCAGCG
>JAASGT010000062.1:0-59483 GCA_023334315.1 Globisporangium alternatum
CTACTCGGATGCTGCTGGCGCCGACTGGCGCTCGCGCCGCTTCCGCTTCGCCAACATCAGCCGCAACCCGATCAATCAGTCACGCCAGTTCGACGACATGTTCGCCAAGGACGAGAACAAGGGCGTGCAGAGATAGAGCGCTTACAGTCAAACATGGTTTCGGTCACTGAACACTCGCGGACACTGCGCTTTGCATATAATTTACAGGAGTTCGTCACCTCCTTCCCTAATAGATTTATCGAGTTTTTGACTTGTTCCATTGCCAAATGTGCTGGTAGATTAGATCGACATGATCAGCGGGAAATTGTTATCGCACGTGGGGCACATTTCGTGTGTCTCTCAGCAGATACTGAGTCGGAAACTGCTCCAAAGACTGCGAATGGCCAGTGTTCACAGTGATGAGTACGCAGAACGTATACATTCTCAAGCATCTCATCGTGACAGCACGGCACCATGCGAAGTGATGATGCAGAACAACTCGGCACTTGATTTGGTCGCTCCCTGTATATCCTACCAGTAAGTCATCCCAAGTTTCTTATTCGCTTATACCCTACAGGTAAATCCTGGAGGTCCAAGCCTGTTTCCTTGCTTAGATAATCATTTCATATTTAATAATCTGTACTTATATGGCAAAAAAACACTTGCTGCTAGTAAAATGAGTTGTCACATCAACATTCGATTGTTGTGTTGCTCTTTGTATGCTTAAAGTGAAACTGCAACGCGAGTTTCCTTTCACGACTTTATATATTTTTGAATCCGTGACAGAAAACTCGTAGAGGCGGTTCGAAACGTACTTGTCATTTGTATGGTCGAATTCTACTTTGATCCATGGGTTTCCTGTCACAAAAATATGGGTCGGGAGTTTTATGAACAGAATTTATGAGGCACGACACAAAAGGCAAAACACGTGCAATCATACTTATCATATGTATTGCAGAACCACGCCTTTTTGGCACCTCGCTATCGGAAGTGCAACAAAACGCCACAAGCAATCGAGTGCGGAAAAGCCGATCCATCCGCCGCGCACGTCCGCTCGTGCGTCGTCTAGTATTTCTCCGTGTGCCGCCCACGCGCAGATTCCAGCAGCAGCAGACAACCATGGGCGACCGCAGCTTCGCCCCGTCAGCCTCCTCATCGTCGTCATCGTCCGCCAAGCGTCCGCGCGCGCGCATGGAGACCGTGACGCCCACGAAGAAGAGCAGACGCCGGAGCAGCGGCGGCTCGTCGTCGTTTTCAAGTTCGCGCCAGGACGACGACGCAACCATGCCGGAGACCAAGATCGTGTGGAAGGACTCGCCCGTGGAGAAGCAGATCAAGGTGTCCGGCACGGGAAAGTAAGTCTCGATAGTGCAGATATGTGTAGTGTGCGTGCATGCGTGAGTGTGAACGTGTTAACATTGTGGCGTGACTTGTGTGCTGCAGATTGGCGGTGCGGAAGGAGATGCAGGGCTTCGTCGGCCGCCTGACGCGCGCGAGCGTCGAGACGTCACAGCACAGCGCCGATGCGTCAGATACACTAAGTGCGCACAGCCGCGATCATCTATTTAACCATTCGTTCAGCAAGCGGAGAGCTGCATCGTCTCGATCTACAGTCACTGTTAGCAGCAGCAGTGCGTTTGCAGTGGGCCAAACTTCGTCAAGTGCAAGTGAGGATGGTGCGTAATTGTGCTGTTCTCGCCTGGGTGTGCATTATGGGGTGACTTGCGGGAATGCTGATGAGAAACTGCCGGCTTGGTGGTGTTAGGTCGAGCGCTGGTCGGCGGAATCAATCGAGGCGCTAGTGCAGATCCAGGTAGCAATAGAAGAACGCATGTTGCTGGTGTTGTTTGTCATGGTACTAACCCTTTTGTGTGTTGTTTGTTTGTCGTTTCTCGTTTGCTTGAGCAGCCACGTCCAGACATTTAGTATTCAGTCCCGAGTCCACGCTGAGGCGGAGCAACATGGGGACGCCACCACGCCACAGCATTCCTTTGACATCATTGACAAGAGACAGTAGCAGCTCGCACCATCAAGCTGCGCAGTCCAGTGCATCCAGCCCCGCGCCAAAGAGCGACTCGCAGGACGAGATGCTCATGATCCTAGACAAGGTACGCTCTCTTTTGGTTTCGGAAAACATCGTTCTGCCATGCATCATAAGCATATACTCTGTGAGGTGTTTACAGACTGAATGCATTGTGCGGCTTCTTCTGTACGTAGATTGATGAGAAATACTCGTCTCAGGAAGGTGTCGATGGTGTTTTGACAGGACCAGGGTCCATGCAAACCATGGCAACAGTGTCTGGCGCATCAACGCCAAGTAGAGTTGTATCCGCTGCTGCTGCTACTGCTGTTACACCGCCGCAAGCATCTCGATCTATGGTCTCACTTGATTCTCGTGAATCAGGTGCCAGGGTATCGTCTCTGCAGTACGCGACTCCTGAGAAGCAGATATCAGTCCAAGCTGCCACTTCGATTGTGCAAGAGTCACCAGAGTGTGGAAGTCCACTGACGGAGGAATCCTGGGATTTGCTGGACCAGCTGGAGTTCCAAGCGACTCAGCGCATCGCAGCTTCACAGGATGTCGGGTGTTCTCAAGCCCAAGCTCAGGTTAATCCACCCCCTCCATCGCACTCTCATGTTGCGTCTACTAACCAGACCTCTTCGAATCCACCTCCAGTATCATCCAGCCAGGTGATGGTAAGTGATCAAGTGGGAAGAGCAGGGCAGCAGCACGGAGAAGGCGAACAAGATGACTTCAAGCGCTTTCTGGTACTGGAAGTCGATTGCGATATGTACAACCGGCGTTTGATTCTGAGGCTTCTCGACGATTACGACCAGCATGTTGACGCCGTGCTGGCAGACGACTGGTTCGACACTATGATTGAAGCTGGTGACACGATCAACATCATCTTCACCGAGCGAGATCGCGCTGGTTTCTTCTCCCAAGACGTGGTGAATCACGGCAGCAAGCATCTACCAGTGCCGCGCGTTATTCAGGTCGACAATGAGCAGAACATTATCATTCTGCATCCAGATGTGCTGGTACGTTGTCTTGCGATCCATGTGTTTAGGAGTTGAGTGGTGTTGACAACCTGTACGTGTGCCTTTTCTTACCTGTACGTGCAGGTTTCTCCGACCAGCGTCACTACCAGCTTTGGCTGCTTGCGGCGAGCGATTCTGCGTGAAACGCTGAATGTGAATCGTCCAACGCATGTAAAGGCGTTTCTTGGAACGCTGAAACACGACCTCTTTGAGAAAGCGCTGGTGCAGGGAGAGCATAGCATGGAGTACTTGCTGCGTGAATCGCAGCGGATCGTCCAGAACAAGTACGTGGTTGGACATTTCGTGACCTTTCTTGCTGCTTCTTGGTTGGCTGACTTTGTATTGCACGTTCGCTTATCACTGATGAAGCATAATCGGACTTGTGGAATGTGGTCTGGATGAGCAAACTGCACTCATGGAGCTGAAGAACGTGACGGAAGACTACAAGAACTGGATGGTCGGTGCGACGGGTTTGCATGGCGTGATCCTGAACGAACCTCCACCAGTGACTGGAGCGAAAGTGAAGGTGCACAAGATCCTGGCGACAGAAGAGATGATGTGGTCGATCAAGTGGGGGCTGAAAGGTGCGACCGACGCGTCCGTTGAAGCAACATTCACGTCGAACTCGCTTGGTTACCAGAGCACGAGAGCAGACAAGGTCGTTGTTCCCTTGGAACTGAAGACTGGAAGCAAAGTATATGTTGGAGTGGAGCACCAAGGCCAAGTGATCTTGTACACGCTACTGCTGAATGAACGCTATCGTCAAAAGTGCCAGGACGGGCTGCTGATGTACGTCCCGGGGATCGAGACAAATCGGATATCGGCGATGGCGACGCACATTCGAGGTCTTCTGATTGCGCGGAACAAGTTTGCGAGCTCGATGGCCAAAGTGAAGGCGATGGGGAGCTCTACGTTGTCGCAGGTGTTTCCCCCGATGATTCGCTCCCGCCGTGACTGCGAACGCTGCTTTCAGCTCGACGAATGCGTCTTGCACCATGCCGCCGTGGAAAACGGTACAAGCGACTCGAGTGGCTTGGACGAGCTGTTCACGAACAAGATGAGCCACCTGAGCGAGTCGGATCTGTCGTATTTCAAGCGCTGGAATCGAATGATCGACTTGGAGCAGCAGCACGCCGAAAAGAACCTCCGAGCGCTGTGGCTCCAGGTTGGCTGGAAACGAGAGCAGGATCTGGGCAACAGCACGTGCATCGCTAGCCTGAAACTGGTGTCGGACGAGCCCACATTTTCGGAACGAGGTGTGAGTCGGATGCTACGCTTCCAGCGTGATCCCCGTCGAAGCGCGCAGTCGGTTGCTCAGCGAAGTCTTCCAATGCTCTCGCTTCTGGAGCTCGGTTTTCGAGCAGATGATCGAATCATTTTGTCTGCCGAGTCGCTGGATGGCAAGAAGCTGCTGGTGCACGTCGCACGGGGAAAAGTGCTCGGACTGGATCGAAGCAGCATCACGCTGGAGATTCATCAAGCGATCCCGTCAATTGTGATGAGCGGCAAGTCGACTGTCGGCAAAGACTTTACCTGGCGCCTTGACAAGAACTCGATTATGACCGGCCTCAGTCGTGCGAAGGAGAACCTCATTCGGTTATTTATTGGTCCTCCTCCAGAAATCGTCAAGGTTGGAACGAATCCGGATGGCCGTCCAGAGATCAAGGCACTTCTGCCAGCCGAAAGCAGTGATGGCAACCCCAAATCCAACAGTGGAGATACTCGACGGCGGAATCTGATCGTTCATCTCACCCGCCCCCGCTTCAAGTCGTGTCGCGTGAGCGACTTGGTCATGCAGCGCTGCAAGGCATTCGAGCGCTCGCACGACTTTGCCAACGTCAATAAGAACGGAAGAACGCTGCTGGACGAGTTCTTCCAGCTGAACATCGACCAGCAGCGTGCAGTGCAGAAAGTGCTGAGCTCTCTCGACTACGCGCTGGTGCTAGGCATGCCTGGCACGGGCAAAACGTCTACGATCGCCTTCGCTGTGCGAATCCTGCTCTTCCTAGGCTTCTCGGTTCTGGTGACGAGCTACACGCACTCTGCAGTTGACAACTTGTTGCTCAAGCTGCTCGAGTACAACCTGCCGATGCTGCGAATCGGCAACCCAAAGCAAGTTCACCCCCAACTGGCCGACATGACATTGGAGAGCCAATCCGTCACTCACGGCATAAACAGTGTGCGAGACATGGAGGCGCTCATGCAAGGTGCGCAGCTCGTCGGGTGCACGTGCCTGAGCGTGAATAGTCATGTTCTCTTCCGGAAGCGCAGGTTCGACTTCTGCATCGTCGACGAAGCCACGCAGACGACGCAGCCAGTTGTGATGGGGGCGCTGGGCTGTGCGGACACTTTTGTGCTGGTTGGTGACCACTACCAGCTCCCCCCGCTCGTTGCAAGCTCTCAAGCACGGAAGGAAGGCATGGACGTAAGTTTGTTTCGTCATCTGTCCGAAGCCCACCCCGCAGCAGTGCAGCAATTGTCGTTCCAGTATCGAATGAACGCTGACATCATGCTGCTGGCGAATCGACTTGTGTATGGCGGCAAGCTCAAGTGCGGCTCGTTCCAAGTTGCTTCGAATCATCTGCGTGTGGAGCTCTCAAGTGACTCAAGGAACAAACAACACATCTTGCCGTGGCCGATGCAGATCCTGTCGAACAACCAAGGCGTGGTGTTCCTGGATACTGATGGTTTGAACGGCACAACAGAAAGTGTCGTCGGAGGAAGCAGCGGAGTGGTCCAGCGCGGTCGTCGGCGAATGGAGAATCTGGTTGAAGCGCAGGTGCTTGTCGGTTTGGTCGAGCTGCTTGTCTACGGCGGCGTCAAAGCCGATGAAATCGCGATTATCTCTCCATTCCGATCCCAGGTCTCGCTGATATCGAACCAGCTGGCAGCAGTGTCGAACCAGGGTGGATTCAGTCGACTGAACCTTGTGGAAGTGAGCACGATCGACAAGTACCAGGGTAAGGACAAAGACGTCATTCTGGTTTCGTTTGTGCGCAGCAATGAAGAGAACCACGTCGGAGAGCTGTTGGCGGATTGGCGACGGATCAACGTCGCGCTGACTCGAGCAAAGCAGAAGCTGGTGCTAATCGGTTCGCTGAGCACGCTGAGTGGCGGAAGTCCGCTGTTCAACGTCCTGGTGCAAGCGATTCAAGAGCGTCGGTGGCAGTTCCCGCTTGCAAAGAACGCGCTGACCATTCTCGAGGGCTCGGTGCACGAAGCTCGTAAAAGTTGTCCTGAGGTGAAGAGATCCGAGCCGGAGCCAGAGCAAGAGTCATCTTCCGAGGACGGGTATGCGGAGGTCTCGGTGCTGCATCCAAGCGACGACAACGACGACATTGAAGGATTGGTTCCCAGCATCTCCCGAGTACCGAATCATTACTCCCGAAGGTCTGCGTCAGCTGGCCGCCAGCCAAACCAGAGTGGTGGAGGACATCGCCAGCAGCAAATGGAGCCGATCACCCGTGACATTTATGGCGCAATGTGATAGAAGATGTCGAAGATCGAGTTACAAGCAGGGAGGATTGAGACCGTCCGTTCGACCGCGAGACACACCAGGAAGGGGACTGGTCACCTTGAAGAAGAACTCAATGAAACACTGAACTAGTTGTATGTGTTGTTCGAGTTGAAGCAATTGACAAACGAAATAGAGTTGATAGGCTATTTATTAAAATCACTGCACGCTTCAGTTTTTTGCGTACAAAATAAAATTAAAACATGAAATGACTGACAAACGAAGCGGTATGACCCTATACATCTTTCGCACAGTGTATGCTATCCTCCTTCCAGCTGACAGGAGCTGCTCGGAATTTTGAAAAAAATGCGGATGGACACGGCGCCAGGCGAGCTACGCTGACGCGCACGCGGCCGCCTCGCTGCGTGCGGCGCTTGCGCCGGAGGGAAATCAGTGCGGCAGCAGCGACAACGGCCGCTGGACGCTCTCAGAGCAGCACTGAGGCGCAGTGCGAAGGTGCTTCTGCTGCTGCGGCGCCAGTCGCACGCGACGTGCAGACGCAGGCGATGCTCAAGGAGGTCGTGGCCAAGCTCAACCGCATCGAGAGCGCGGTGGCGAACCCGAAGCGCCACCACGACGACTTCAACGGCGGTGTGGACGTCGTGATCGCGCGTGTCGCCGGTGGCGCGAACGCCGGCCACACGATCGTGCACAACAGAAAGAAGTACAAATTCCACTTGGTGCCGTCGGGCATCCGTAACCCGAACGCCGTGTGCGTGATCTGCAACGGTGTCGTCGTGCACTTGCTGAGCCTGCTGCTCGAGCTCGACGAGCTCAAGCGGCGTGTGCGTGAGCGACCTGCACTACTTTGACGACTTCGCCGACAAGCTGCGCGACCAGGTGAAGTTCTACAAGGACAACTACCCGGACCTCGAGGTGGACGCGGACGCCGAGATCGAGAAGCACCGCCTGATCAAGGAGTACGCTTTGAGCTTCACGGTTGACACGATCGAGTACCTCAACAACTGGTTCATCTCGGGCAAGCGCGTACTCGTCGAGGGTGCGAACGCCACGATGCTCATTCGAAAAGATCTCGCAATTCAAGGAAGGCAATGCGCATGCCAGCCACCAGACGAATGCAAACACATAATACAACAACATCACCCTACAGACGCTTCATGCTCACATTAGACAAATCAGAAAATATATACAAAAGCTCATACGTAAGAAGGAGGGAGGGGGTGGTATTGAGGACGACTCCCTCCCTGACGGGTGTTAATATTCGTACATCGAGTGGCTCGCGGACACGTTGCTGTTGCGGCGGTGCTCCTGCGCGCGCCGTCTCCGCTCGCGGTGCTCCTCGTCGAGGTCGATGTGCGGCACGCTGTACTCGCAGAGCGAGACATACGACGAGCCGCGGTCGCGGATCGCGCACGGCGCCGTGCTCAGGAATGTCTGCATCGTGATCGACTCGCGCAGGAACGGCATCTTGAGGATCGCGCGCAACAACTCCTGGAAGGCCTCACACCGGTGCTTGAGGTGCGCGTGGTCGTGGCGCCGCCAGAACGACATGAGCCCGGTGTGCGGCAGCGTCGGCAGGTGGAACGCCATCACGGACGCCTCGAGCGCGTCCTCGGGCGACAAGGATTTCTGGGTCGTCAGCTGGCGTGAGCTGGCATTCTGGCGCAGGTTGGCGCGGGACATGTAGTACTCCTTGCGCGCGTCGAGCACAGCGCTCAGGTCGTTGTGCAGCACCTTGAAGTCCGTGTAGCTGCGGCGGATCGTGTACGTCTGCAGCTGGCTCTCGTGGTCCACGACGTCGATATGATACATCACCTTCTTCTCGCGCCCGCCCATGGTGTAGCGTGTCACGACCAGGTCCGTGCACGAGACACAGGGCGACGAGAGCGTCGAACGCCTGCTGGACAATCGCTGCCGCCCGCCCATGGACGTGGTACTTCCCTTGAGTGACAGCGGCGACGTGTCGAGCTGGGTCGTCTGGTTGGAAGACTTGGGCTCTGGGTGATGGTCGTGCACGATGAAGCTCAGCTTCTCGTGCTCGCTATCGAGCGTGCTCCTGGTCGTCGAGTTGGACTGCGGCTCGAACTCGCTCAGCCCTTTCTTGTTCGTCAGTGACTCGGGCGAGTCCAATAAATAACTACTTCTAATACTTCTACCTCTCACGACGCTATTGCTGTTGTAATACTTGTTCTCATCGTCATCACTATCATCGCCATTGTTACCATACCCATTGTTATCACCCGTGCCGTCGTCGTCGTCGTCGTCAAAGTTGGCCACCTCGGAGACCGAGCCGAGCAGGTCCATACTCTCGTCCAGGTACAGCTGGCTGCGGCGTGGCCGCATTGTCGTAGCGCTCGTGCGCTGCTCGCTCTCAGTGTAGCCGCCGATGTCGTCAAAGAACGACATCGGGAGCTTCTCGACCGCAGCCTCGAGTTGCATACCGCGCGACATGGGGCCAGCAGCATAGCGACTGCCGCCGAGAGGCATGTCGTCGAAGGCCGAGACGGCCGCGGTCGAGCCCCCGTGGTACCCGTAGCTCGAGTTCTTCATGGAGCACGCGCGCTCGCGTAGAGAGAAGGAGGGCGGGCGGCAGCTGGTTGTTTCGGTAATGACTGCTGCCTTCCTTCCCTCCCAGCCCCCCTTGGCCCTTCCGTCCTTCCTTCCGTTCTCTTTTGGTTTGCGACTGGAATATTGCGGCGAAAAATAAGAAAAAAGAAACATTTTGTGTGTGAACCCGACATACAAATGTCAAGATGAAAGCCTAGCATGCCGGAAATAGATTCAGTGAGCGAAAAATATAAATATCCTGTGACATTAGATAAACCTGTGGGAATGGGTTTGAGTAATTGAAGCGTGTGAAGCAAATTTGTATTAATAGTAACAGGAGTGTGGGCTCTATACATACTGTGAAAAATAATATTTGATGGTATTTGATGTTTTGTTCGATGGATTGCTTTTTTTCTGGTGAGGAAGTACCCAAGTCGCAGACAAAAAACGGCTCTTTCTGATAGGTACAAAGTACAGTCGATTCGCGAATAAGTGTACATTTTCAAAGTGCAGACCTTTGTGGAAACGGATGTATAATCTACTCTGATAACAACCACACAAAACCTACCGCTATGATCACACATGAGGTGGTCTATGTGTCAGGCATCCACATTGATGCCTGACCAGATTGTGCAGCTGCACACAGCAAAAAGCATCATCTTGCTTATGCACTAGCAGTGTATGATGAACATGTCCTCACTTGACCGACACCATTAGACTCATCCGCCGTCTTTAACAAGCAACTGATGGAGCGAAAGATTTGATGCGAACTTGTAGACCATTCCTTTTTACTGCTGTGCAGACTTATCCAAGAGTCCACTGTCTGGAGCTGCCCTTGGGAGAACGTGGGCAGAATGGCGCGTGAACATGCAGCCATTTGGCTGCGAAACGGCGCCTGCGTATCTTTGGGCAGCAAACTTGACAAATGGACAGGCAGGTAGCGCATGGAGGACCAATTGTCGTTCACGAGGTCCGGCTGTCAACGCCAGCTGCTTGTTTAGACCTGGGACACGAGAGCAAGATCACCACGATGGGGAACTGACCGATGGCGGCGTCAAATGTGCGGTGGAGAGCGCACACAGCTGGCGAGACTGAAGATTTATTCAGAAAGCAAAAGAAGCGCGGGCTGTGTGTGATTTTGAAAGCGCGTGTTTACATTGCGCTGTAGCCGATGGTGGGTGCAGGTCGTTGTTCAGACGGCCGCGAGTTCAAGGCGGTGACGGCGACCGAATGCACTGTGCGCTGCATTGCGCCGACGCCAAAAAATGCACGATACACGGACATGCGAAAGCTAATAGAGCAACGACGCGAGAACGAGGCAAACAGCGTCATCACGATGACAGAGAGACGCGCCTTCATTAATGGGTCACATACGAGCATTCGCCAAATGGACACGGGCGTCGAAAGTGTCTATTCTCCAAAGCAGCTCGAGCTGCAAATCGCTGAAGAAGATCGCGATCTATCTTTAGGAACCGACACAGATAGATCACCCCACGTGTTAAAAATAGTGACATGGTTTTACTTATTTCGCTCGTTCCGGCGCGAGAGGTGATTGATTGATTGCCTGACTGAGCTCAGTGCCCTGGATCTCCATTCAGCTAGCCAGCGCTGTAGCTCAGCGCCTCGTCGTCACAAGCCCAGCATCAGCACGTCAGCGAGCTCGTCTAGCACAACTATCATGAAGCGCAAGGAGCTGACCAAGGACGAGCTCAAGCGCGAGCGCGAGATGCTGCTCGAGCTCAAGAAGTTCCACCGTGAGAACCAACTTTTAGGAGCGCCTGTAGCCACGCAGTTCACCAAGAAGCGCATCCGCATGCCGCAGCTGCAGCCCGAGACGAACCCGTTCTGCATGGAGCGGCAGCTCGCGGACGAATACGCGCTGCTGAACCTCAACAAGGTAATACTTTGTTTTCGCGATCCCTGGCTACAGATCATAAGAAGCTTCTTGGTGATGACATTGTTGTGCTGTTTCTGGTAGAACCCTCGATTCTATATCACGTCGATCAAGAACTCACCTCGCCTCGAGGAAAACCCGCACAACCACTCCAGCGTACGCCCATGTTTCTTTGTCTTATTTCTGAAGACCCAGTCGACTCTTAACACCTTGGATCTGCTGCTTATCAAAGTTCATCAACCAGTCGGCGGATCTGATGGCCAGCTCGGGCTTCTCGCCTCGCATTCGGGCCGAGTTCTCGTCGTGCGCGCCGCCAACTTTCTACAAACCCGACAACTTCGAGACGCCAAAGGTCGTCAGCATTGACGGCAATGACCTTCGTCAGTCGAGCGCTGGTGAGAGCAACCAGAGCCCGAGCTTCGTGCACTCTCCGCGGTATTTCCCGCCCACGCACCAGCAATACGGGTACGTTGCCACTGAAGTACACTTGATGACATCTTCGCAATGTCTTTGATTGTCAACTGAGCGCTCCTTGTCTATGGCGTGAGCAGCATGAAGCTCACGAAGCAGACCGTGTCTTTTGGTCATCGCCCTGAGGTACGTCTCGGCCTCTTGTTTCATAGAACCCAACATTGGTTTACCCGTAACAATGTTGGGGGCTTCTCCTATTCATGCGCAGTCGGCTGCCAGGATGTACGACCCACTGTCCAGCAACATCGCGCGACCGAATGCAAAAGCCAGCAAGCAAAGCACTCCATCAACGTCAGTGAAGACGGGCATGAGTGTCATGGCGCTTCAGGAGCTGCTCACGCCGTCCAAGCAGATCCAAAAGACAAAGAGCTCTGGCATCGCTACCCATGGCAGCTCTCCTCGGAACGCACCACCACCTTCGACGCTGAGCGACCGCATGCGCAGCATTGAGTTGGAATGCGAGCAGGTCGACGCCAAGCGGAGAGCTCTGGAAGAACTGGTACGTGGGCAGCGCAGGATACTTCTCATCACCACCATTCGCTGAGAGCCAACCAATCATTTCTGTGTCACATCCTTTGTCATGAGCAGGAAAAAGGATACAGCAGCGCGATCTTTAATCCGCCTCGCGAGCGAAAGCCCATCCAGTTCCTCCCGCCAACGGATCAGACCACGGGACAGCTCATCGACAAGTACCGGAAGCTCGCGGCCGGCAAGCTCCCGTCACCTTCGTGAGTGTTCCACCCTCTCTCTCTCTTTCGATTCGAGCCCAGAAGCTACGCACTGGAACGCTGGCAGCTTTTGGTGGACAATAGTTGTCCACACGACGTGGACGCCTTGGAAATGAATGGACGAGGGCAACAAGGATGGCACACAACCAACGAAGGGGAAGCACCATCTTGTTAATAATGTAAAGTAAGTGTACAAAGGACGAAATGAAGGTGACTCTCTCGGAGTGCTGCTCCTGCCTACCACGCACGCTACAGGACGGAGGAAGACCAACCTTCACTACGATCTTGGACCTGGGAAGAACTCTCGTCCGTTGCTGAAGCTGCCGTGTGATACCTTGCGCTGCTGTTGTTGCCATCGATGCGAAGCCAGAGCAACAAATAAACTATTGAAGTGTGTGCGGCTCGTGGTTCGCTCGCTAACTCATGCTGCTCGACGCCTCGGAGCTCGTTCGCTGTCGCCGGCCCTCGATCAGGCGCTTCTTGAGCTGCTTGCGCTCGATGGACTCACGCTGGCGGTCGAACACGGGCACGCTGTAGTCCTGCAGCGAGACGTAAGATGAGCCTCGCTGCGAGATGAGGTTGGGCGGGACGCTCAGGAACGATGTGAGCATCGGGCTGCTCTTGGTCGCCGGGTGGCGGATCGCGATGCTCAGGATCTCCTCAAAGCGCTTCTTGCGCTGCTCCACGAGGCGCACGTCGTGGCGCTTCAGGTACGACCACACGCCGCCATTGGGCAGCGCGGGGAACGTGAACGACGCGGACAGTACGCTGTTCTCGGCGATCTGCTGCAGCTTCTGGTGGTTTCGCGCCTGGGTGTGCGGGCTGTCGGGCACGTTGTCTGCAGAGAAGGCGTCGGCCACAATGTCCGCGCTTGCCTGCGCCTGGGTGTTCTCCTTGCTCTGGCTCGCAGCGTACTCCGAGATGAGTCTCTGCAGTTCCTGGTGCAGCTCCTTGAAGGCGCTATACCGTCTGCGGATCGTGTACGTCGATAGCAAGCCCTCAGGGCCTTTGATGTCCACGTGATACATCACGACCCCCTGGTTGCTGATCGAGTGGTTGTTCACCTCAATGGAGATGCCGTCGTACGGGTTCGTCTGCATCATCGATCGCGGCGTCACGATCGAGTTGGACACGCGGCTCGACTCGCCCTCGTCCAGTTGGAGGAACTGGAACGCGTCAAAGCCGCTGTCGCTCGCCAAGCTGTCGCGGTTGCTGAAGTCCACAAAGTTGTTGCCACCCCCGCGACGGTTGTTATTGTTGTTGAAGCCGCTGCCGTCGTTGACTTTCGTCGACGGCTCGAAGGAAACCAGGCTGCTGCGCGTGCTCGTGTAGTCCTGTGGGCGCACCGGTAGCACGAAATCCATGTCTATCTTCTCCGGCACGGCGGACTCACTAAAGCGACCAGCGAGTGAGCGGCCAGCGGTGTCGTTCTTCTTCGTCACAATGACACTGGTGACGTTGTCGTGGCCCAGCAATTCCGCGAGGTCTTCATCCGAGAGCTCGTCATTGTTGTTTTCGTTGTCGTCGTCGCTCGGCGCGTTGTTATCGTCGTCCGTGGCAAGCGCAGTCGCAGCAGCGAACGCGTCTTTCTTCACGCACAAACTGCCGCGACTACTGCTGCTGCTGCTGGCCGTGGCGCTACTGCTCGTGTCATTTGCAACCTGCTGCTCCTTGCGGGAGAGCGGGGCCGATACCACCAGAGGCGCCTGGTTGGTCTTGGCGCTGTTGTTCTCGTCGTTCGCGTCGGAAAAGAGTTGACTTGCAGTCTCTACGGGGTCGACGCTGCACACGCTCTTATTCGCGTTCTGCTTTCCTCTGGCGCTTATCACTGCTGCGCTCTTCTTGCTGGACATTGGTATGGTCACCGACGATGAGGAAGCGGACATGTACTCACGCGGTGGCGGCAGCACGTCGATCTTCTCGGTCATGCGCGCTCCAGGGTGGGACAGCACCACGGACATGCTTACGTCTGCTTCACTTATTTGTTATCGCCTCTCTGTTGTTCTGCTGGCGCGGCCTAGGGGGCGAAAAATCGAATGGGCTGCCGTCGCGGCTGGCAAGAAGCGCACGCGAATGGCCGAGACGGAAGCCAAAGCCCTAAGCGTCGCCTCATTTCTGCCGGGCAGCTACTAATGAATGTTACATACTCGGGTTTCTTTTCTCAACTGCCAATCGGATTTTCGATACAAATTGCGCGCGCCAATTTTTCACACGCTCTCTACTGCTGTTGTTTGTTTTCGCATATTCAATACAATTTGCAAGGTACAAGTATAATCAGATAGGGGGGAAAACGATCAACGCGGCAGAGACGAATGTTGTTGTTGTTGTTTTTTTTGCTTTTTTGTTTTTTAGGTTTTTGGGTTTTTGCGTTTTGAGAGTGTGTGTCAATTTGCACTGGAAAGTTGAAGAACGTCATGCCGATTGCGGGTACCGAGTCGACATCTGGCTTGCAAACTGTATGGACGAATACAGTTGGTAGCTTGAACAGCCCTAGCAACATGCAGCATGTTGCCCCCGAAGCAGTGCGACACTCGCGCCGCCATGCGAGCAGCGAGTGACTCACTCACGCACATGTATGTGGGAACATCCATCAACGCACCCAGGTATGCTTCTCCTGTGACTCACGTGACGACGGTGCTCTTCTGAGGAATGCGGTGATGGTAAACGGCCACAAGGCGCACACAGTGCTGTGCCTATCTGCCGCCGTCTTGTATCTATGTGTATGTGTATGTGCGTGTGTTGTCTGCTTGGTCACTCGATTCTCTTGATTGACGATATTGCTGCTCATTTAGATGATGGGTGCGCACTTTGGACGCGATGACTCGCTATTAATATCCCAGTCGTCCGGGTCAGAGTTCGCGCGCGATGCGAAAGAAACAGCTCTCTGGGCATGATGGCGGCAGAAATAGACGTACGTGCGCGCCCCCGCCTTCTGTAACAGGCAAGAAGGTCGTCACGACACCATCTGTGCGAGGTTTAGCAGGTTGAATCGATCGACCGACTGCGCAGGACGGCAGCGGACTTGACAAGCGACGCGCGATGGGCGGCGGCGTGTCCAAGACCGAGTACGAGCGCATCCGCAAGGAGCTGATCATGAAGGAGCAGGTCATCCACGCGCTGCAGGAGAAACTGCAGCAGGAGTCGCTCATGTCCGTGATGCCCACTATGTCGTTCGCTGCCACTTCTCCGTCACCACAAAGAGCGCAGCGGCTCTCATTCGCTGGGTCCATGCACTCCGCCAACGGCGGTGCTATCAGCTTCAGCAATCCAAGCATGCATGCTGCGAAAAACACGGTCGCGTTCGTGCCGCCGGGCATGGCTGAGGTTGATGAAGGTGACAGCGGTAAGTCGCGTGGAAGCCGCAGTAATGTGAAGCGCCGTGTCGAAGTGAGCGCGGAGGTGATGTCGAAGAAGACGATCCTGTCAGAAAGAGAACGCATCGTGTTCCCGAAGAACGACGCGTCGCGCGAGATGCTGCTCAAGGTGCTACAGTCGAACGTGCTCTTCACGGGCCTCACGCGCGCCGAGATCGCTGACTGCCTCGACTCGTTCTTCCCAATGATCTCGTCACCGGGGGACGTCGTGATCAAGCAGGGCGACCAGGGCGACCATTTCTACGCAGTCGAGAGCGGACAGCTGGAGATCCTCGTTTCTATTGTAGGCTCGCCGACACCGATCCGCTACGGGTTCATGAACGCGGGTATTGGCTTTGGCGAGCTCGCACTGCTTTGCAACATGCCGCGTGCGGCCACAATCCGTGCTGTGACCGACGTGGAGCTTTGGGCACTCGAGCGCAACACGTTCCGCGAGATCATCGCGTCGCACAAGCTCATCCGGCTGAACAAGTCGTTGCAGATTCTGCAAAACGTGCCGATCCTGAGCAAGTTGACCCGTGCAGAGGTTCAGCAGGTGGCATCCGCGATGGAGTGGGAGGAGTACGAGGCGAACCACACGATCATCCGGCAGGGAGAGGTCGGCGAGCACTTCTACGTTATCACGACGGGCGAGATTGTCGTCACGCTGAAGGACCCGGACACTGGCATCGAGAAAGAGATCCGCACCATGCGCGCTGGCGACCATTTCGGCGAGATGGCGCTTTTCAAAGACGAAACGCGTTCTGCAACCTGCACTGCGGTCACGCACGTGCAGTGCCTGACCCTCGGACGCGAGCATTTCATTTTGATGCTCGGCACGATCCAAGAACTAATGGATCGCGAGCCGCCTGAAGTGGATCGAAAGCACATATCCAATAACAGTTTGTATCGCAAGGCATCCATCGAGCAGCTCGATGGGAACCACGAGGCGTACAAGTACTATATGGCCATCAAGAAAGAGGAGCTCGAAATTCTGCAAACGCTTGGACGCGGTGCATTCGGCCGTGTGAAGCTCGTACGGCACGCTGGATCGAACTCGGCGTATGCTCTAAAGTGTCTCGTCAAGTCGCGTATCGTGGAGAACAATCTGAAGGAGCACGTACTGAACGAGAAGCGAGTGATGCTCGCACTGGACCACCCGTTCATCCTGAAGCTCTACAGCACCTACAAGGACAAGAAGTACCTCTATTTCCTCGTCGAGCTTGCGCTGGGCGGTGAGCTCTTCACATACTTGCGCCGCAAAGACCGCTTCGACGACCAGCTGGCTCGCTTCTATATCGCGAGTGTCGTGCTCGTGTTCCAGCATATGCACAGCAAGAGCATCGCGTACCGAGATTTGAAGCCAGAGAACATCCTGCTCGACAACGAAGGGTTCATGAAGCTCGCAGATTTTGGACTCGCCAAGCTCGTGACCGATCGAACGTGGACGCTGTGCGGCACACCCGACTATCTCGCGCCGGAGATCATCTTGAACAAAGGGCACGACAAAGCGGTGGACTACTGGGCTCTCGGCATTCTCATCTACGAGCTCATCGCTGGCTCCGCACCGTTCTTTGCGCAAGACCCCATGCAAGTGTACGCGCTGATTATCCAGGGCAACGTCAAGTTTCCAGTCTACTTCGGGTGCGCTCATGCTTTGTATGATCTTGCTCTAGTTTCGCTGTCTGACATTGTCATCCTCTCATGATGCCTACAGTCGAGCTTGTACAGATTTGATACAGAAGCTACTTTGCCAGAACCCGGCACGGCGGTTGGGCAACATGAAGCATGGGATCAAGGACATCATCAACCACAAATGGTTCGCCGGCTTTCCCTGGGACGGCCTGATCACGAAGACGATCAAACCTCCGATCGTCCCGCAGATCCGCGACGCCTTCGACACGTCCAACTTTGACGATTTCCAGCACGAGGAAGAAGACGCAGGGCTAGAGTGCGACTGGGATCCCGACTTTTAACTCAAGAAGATAACATGAAAGAAGGCGCAAGACCTCTTGTAGACCAACACAGACAACGATTCAAGTGAGTGTGCTCCACGCTATTTGAGACATGAGAGGCGTGCGCATTGAGCAGCCAGCAACGACTCTGTTCAATCGTGAAGAGTCGTTAGCGAGCTGAAACGACACAGGCACAAGCCCACAGCGTCCATTGCACCACACACTCTTGGTGCTGACGCTACGAGTTTGTGAAAGCAGAAGAGATAAAGATCTAAGGTGCTATGGGAGGTGGGGCGTCGAGCCAGGCGTGCTTCGAGCAGATGCTTGCGTGCACGATGATCTTGGGCGAAGCGATGGTCCAGGGTCTCGATCCGCGCTTTGTCAAGTTTCCTGGTACGTTTTCGACATGCTTTTGGCTTCTGAGCCTTGCTCATGATTGACCATTCGTTATGACCTGCAATGCCAGACATGTATCGCCTGTACGATTTCCACATCGGGGCGAAGAAAGCACAGCCGAAGCCGTTCCAAGGTGGCAACATGGTCCTCTTCGTGCACTCGCCCGACGGCGATGGCAAGTTTCAACAGATTGAGCTGGGCGACGGGGGCAGCAACGTCAAGCTGATCAAGGCTCAGGGTGAAGATGACGACCAGGATGAAGACGAGCTGGCGATCACCAAAGCAGAGTCTGACCCAAATCTGCTCGTCGTTTATGTCGGCAACGACAAGGTCGTCCTAGACAAAGCCACACTCAACCAGCCCAACTTCGACAACTGGACGCCGCTCCACTCGTGTTGCCACACCATCAACGCACAGGAAGCCGGGATTGCGATCCTCAAGGAGCTCGTGGCTCAGAAAGCCGATCTGAACCTTGCGACGAAGCGCGGCCCGGGCTCATTCTCGTGCGGCTGGACGCCGCTGCACATTGCGTGCGCCTACGGACTCGAAGCGTTGACGATCAAGCTGATTCGCGCCGGTGCCAATGTGAACGTGCAAAACTCGGTCAAGTGGACGCCGCTTTACGAGGCATGCCACCGAGGCTACTCAACAATCGCCCGGGAGCTGCTCAAGGCTGGCGCCAGCCATGACATCATCTGTCCCGAGTTCGCGCTTTGCCCCTTCCCAGGTCAGCGTGCGCTCGCGGAAGCTGCTCGCCAGGGCCACTCGGAAACCGTGAAGGTGCTCCTGGAGTGGGGCGTCGACAAGAACGCGACGAACAAACTCGGGTGGGCGGCGCTCCATGAAGCCGCGTACCACAGCCGCCTCTCAATCGTCAAGATGCTCGTGGTCTACGGCGCCGACGTGTTTGCGAAAACCGAGAAAAGTTCGCTCGCCAAGGACCTGACGATCCACAGCGAGATTCGCGCGATGCTTGACGATCTCTGTCAGCACGGACCTCCGACAACATCGCCAAAGAAGGAGAAGCTGCTTACAGGTGGTAATGACGAAGGTGTAGCCGAGAGCTCGTCTTCACCCAAGCATAACAGCCCAACAAAGCATTCGGCAGCTCGTTCCAGTGCTCCGCTGTCTCGCAAGGAAGAGTACGCCCTCCTGGGCGACTTGCCGAGTCTCGACAGCTCGGGGATGCCCATCATTTCGATCCAAGACGTTGACGCTCAGAAAGAAGCAAAGGAGGATGAAGATGACGCAAAGGAAGCAGACGAAGATGACGAACTGGAGGCGAAGCAGGCGGGCTCAGCAGCCAAGTCCAAGCCGAAGAAGAAACACCACAAGAAACGAAGTCACGCCCATCACGAGGCGCCACCATCGGAATTCAAGTGTGCCGTATCGCTCAAGCTGCTCAAGGACCCATTGCGCAGTCCGTACGGCCAGGTCTTTGAGCGCCAGGTGATCGAAGCCTGGTTCCGCGATTTCGGCAACCGGTGCCCTCTCACCGGCGAACCGCTCACGCTGCACCAGCTCGTGAGCGATGAGAAACTCAAGAACCAGATCCGAGAGTGGAAGCACGGTCCGCAAGCTGCCGAGGGCGCTGCTGGGGCCTCAGAGTCTCCTGAGACTGGGACAGAGAGCAAGAAAATCGAAGCGAAGCCAAGCAGTGTGATGGGGTCACTGGAGGTGAGTACAGACACGGATCCCTACGACTTTTAGCAGAAGTGAGCTTCATGGGCGTTAATGTCGACACATGACTCCCACAATCCAAGTCCTCGGCGAGATCGGGATACAAAGAGACATCGGGAAACCTCGTGCAATAAATTCTATCCATGGTGTCTGGACCATTGCGCTGGGGTCACTCACCACTTTGCAGAACACCTGAATTGATGAAGTGGTCACCAGGAAGGACGTCATTCTGCATCTTCGCTACTTCTCTGCTGTTGTCCGCAACGTTGACGCGTTGGCAGCTCGATGTACTCATTCGACTCTCATTCTTCCTCGTTTTCACATAAACCACCAATTCCTTTACCATGTTTTAATTGCCATCACATCCACGCCTTCGCTCTCGCTCACGGGCTGGCTGCTATCACCACCATCTTCATTCCACCTTCGTCTTCGTCGCCTCTCTCTAGTGCTACTGCTCGTCCTTCTTGAACATCTTTTTGAACATACCGCCGATGCGTGACTTGCGGTGATTGCTGGCCTCGTCGTAGTACATGCTCTGGCGCCCGCTCTGCAGGTAGCTCACGCGGTCATCGTCGTGGCCCGAAGACTCGAGGAACTGCTGCTGGTCGCCCCCCGCGTTGTACTGCTGCCGCACCGGGTTGTTCATGATCGAGTCGATTGTCGACCGGCGCTCCATGCGCGTCGACCCGTTGCTGCTCGGGTTGCCCACCGACACGGGCACGGGACCCGTGGAGCCAATCGTGTCGGACCGGTTCATTCGATTGTTGCGCTCGATGCTTCTGTTAACATATATCACAAAGAAAGCAAGCAACCAGATATCGTCAATCTTCATCACATCGTAAAACATCGCGATAGCAAGAAGACGCAAGCGTGGACTTACGTGGAGCGGTTCATGACCGGGTGCATCGCGTGGCCGTTGCTAGCGTTGTTGTACGGCGGTCGCGAGTCCAGCGCCATGGTGCGCATGCGCTCGAGCAGCTCTTCTGGCACGCCGTACGACTCGACGACGCTGATCATCTCCAGCAGCACGTCCTGCTGCTGCACGCGCGCCATGAGCTCGGCTGAGTACACGTTACGCTGCATCTTGAGATCCTCCTTCAAATCGGCAACCTGCTTTTGGTACTTCTTCATCTTCTCCTCCTGGGACTTGATGAGTGCCGCGTGCGTGCTCATGAGGCGCAGGTTCGCCTTGGACTGCTGCTTGTTGTGCTGGTTGAGCGCAGCGAAGGACGCGCCCGCCGCCGTGTACGCGTCCTTGACCTTTTTGTTCTCGGCCTTGAGGTTCTCGTTCTCGTGGCTCAGCGCCTGGATCAGATCGCGACCTTTTGTCACTTCGTTCCGCAGATAGTCGATCATGCGCTCCGAGTCGTCCAGCAGCTTCGCGTCGTCGAGGCCGTTGAACGTGTCACGCTGTTCGTTTTTTTGAGGTCGGTAGTGCGTGTTGCTGTTGTTGCTGTTCTCTCCGTACGGCGGCAGCAGGTCGTTGTCTGGGAAGCTGTGCACTGTAGACTGCCGCACTTCAAAGAGCTCTTGCTGCAGCGACGTATTCTGCGCCTCGATCTCAATGCGCGCGTGCTTCTCTTCCTCGAGCCGGTGCTTCAATAGGTCCACTTCGTTCAGCATAATCGCTTGTTCTTTCCGCTCCGAGAGCAGCGTATGGTACTTCCCCACCTGCTTCTTCATCTTGGCCTGCGACTGCATCTTGATCACAGCCGCGCGGAAGCGAGCAAAGCGCTTGCGCTCGCGGCTTTTGCGGTAGAACGACTGGATCTTGGTCGCCATCTTCTCCTTCGTCATCAGGTACGCTCGCTGGCGTGACCGCACGCCTCGCCACACGCTTTGGATGAGGATACAGCGAGCTCGAGAGAGGAGGAACGTTCGACGGAGTGCGCGGCGGCGCTGGATCGCCTGCAGCTTCGTGATCATGATGCGCACCTTGTACATCTTCTTCCTCGCGATCCAGCGTCGAGCTGCTCGCTGGATCAGAATCGCACGGTCGTGGACGAAGATCGTGCGCGTCTGCTCCAGGTACTCGAGCACGTTCTTGCCAAAGTAGATCATCGTTCGTCCGACGATGAAGGTCGGAGTCATGTCATCGCCGCCTTCCTCGCTGCGCTTGAATCCATTTGCAAGCAGCTCCTTCGCGAGCTCTTCGCAGGCTTCAGAGACTGTGGTCGACGGGAACGCCGTAGCGTCCTCGCCTTCGCCGACATTCTTCATAAACACGAAGCGCCGCAGGAATTTCTCGTGGCTCATCTTGTTCGGGAACGCGGCGCGCGTGATGCGGATCGCCTCGACAACACCAGCACAGCGCAGTTGGTTCACCACGGCGTCGATCTCGTACAGGTGCGGGCTCTTGCTCGAGTTGGGCTTGATGCAGCGCACGTAGTGCACCTCCGTGCTCGAGATGTCGCTCATCAGCAGCGCTAGCTGGGCCTTGAACTTGTAGCTCACGGTCTCCTGCATGAAGCTCGACGTTTTCCGTCCCAGGGTACTCCGGCGTCCGCTGCCGTCGTCACCCATCATGGATGCCGCATGCGCCGCCGCGAGGTCCGCGTCTGTGAGGAACGCGGTGCTCGCTCGGGCGCCAAACATGAGCGCGATCAATCCATTGGAGCTCGTTGCGAGCAGCTCCAGCAAGTCGCTCTGCAGCGAGTCCTTGTTCTTCTCCACGAAGCCCTCGGCGTCGTACGTCACGGCGCCGGCGTAGTGGTGCAGCACAAACTGCGTGTTGCTGAGACGCGCCTTCTCCAGACGTGGGTTCGATTCGTGGAGCGACACGATCTTAGAGGCGAACGACAGGTCGCTGCCCTTGGGCCGCACGCACTCTTCGTTCAGCAGCGCCATGAGCCCCATCGAGTTCTCGAGCAGGTCGAGCATGTCCTGGTTGTCGCGGTACGTGATGAACTCCCAAGCGATGGCCTCCTGCTGGTACTCCTCCTGCACGGTCTTGAACACGTCCTGTGTGAACTTTTGCTGCAGCTTCTCGTTCGCAAAGTTGATGCAGAACTGCTCAAAGCTGTTGCGCTGGAACGATTCGAAGCCGAAAATGTCGAGCAGGTCGATGTGCAGGTACGACGGCGCGCTCACCGAACCGAACGGCGAGTCCGAAATGCTGTAGTTCACGCGACGCACGAGGTACGCGAACACGCGCGCGTAGAGCTCCTTCGCAAGCGCGTGGCGGTTGTTGCTCGCCTGGAGCGTGGACAGCGGCACGCAGTACACTTCCTGGCGCGCCTTCACGGACCGGCTGCACAGTTGCTGCGAGAGCGTCGTCACTTCGACGCCCAGGAGTTTGGCGCATTTCGCGATCTCGCGCTTCTGGTTCGCAATCTCTTCTTGCTGTGCTGCGTCCTTGTCAGCGCCACTCAGCGACGCCATCGGCTGGCTCGCGTCGTTCTTGTTCGACTCGAGCGGGACGAAGTCGAGCTGTCCAAGGCGCAGGATGCCGCAGAGCGCGTGGAAGAGCTCGTCCTGCTCGTTGTCACTGAGCCCAATCGTCGTTAATGCATCGCGGGTGACCTGGTAGCGCTCGAGATCTGACTGGCCGTCCAGTGAGAGCGGCTCGTCCTGCAGGTACCGGAACTCTTTCGCTGACGAGCTCTCGGAGAACCCGTAGCTCTCCTCCTTTGCGCTTACGAGCTGGTAGAAGACGTGGTAATTGCGTTCGCCCGCAGCCTGTGCAATCACGCGGGACTTCTCCAGCAGGTAGTGACGACACTCGGCGCCGATGAGGCAGTAATCGGTGTTGAACTGCAACTGCGTGAACTTGCCAAAGCGCGACGAGTTGTCGTTGCGGATCGTCTTGGCGTTGCCAAACGCCTCGAGCAAAGGGTTGCTCTTGAGCACTTTTTGCACAATGCTCACGTGACCCGTGGTCAGCGGCGCGCCGTCCAGCTGCGCCTTCTTCGCGTTCTGGATCGAGATGCTCGCGAGGTGCTCCATCATGATCTTCACGGTCTCGGTCTTGCCGGCGCCTGATTCGCCGCTCACGAGGATGCTCTGCGGCGTCTTGTGGCTCTTCATGTTGTGAAACGCCTCGGCGCTCGTCGCGTACACGTGCGGCGGGAGCTCATCCCACGCATGCTGCGTATACAAGTCGCGCAGCGCCTCGGAGTACAGCGCCTTGATCCACCGGTACGGATTCACGGCCACCACGATCTTGCCCGTGTACGTGTACGGCGCCTGGGCAAAGAACCGCGCGCGCACGTTGTACACAATCGCGGGTTCATGCAAGTGGCTGAGCTGGCACATGTCATCCGCGCCCGCCGCCGTCGCGGCAAGCAAACCCGGCGTGATCGCGTCGTGCTGGATGCTGCGCGAGCGGCCGCCAAAGTCCGACGCTGGGTCCGTGTTCTGTAGCGGTAGTGTGTCGGGCATGCCGTCATCACTCAGGTCGATGTCGCGCTCGACCGGTTCGTCGTCGTCGTCGTCGCCACGGCGACCGCCGCGCTGCTCTGCGTTGCTTTTGCCGTTGATGCGCTCCACGCGCACGCGGAAGCGCTTGCCGGCGGCGTCCACCGAGAGCACGGTCGCGGGCACCCACACGAGCTTCTCGTCGGGGATGAACACGCGGATGCCTTCCATGGTGAGCGAGGGTGGAAGTGTCCTGCTTGCTGTCTGGGGCGCGCGCGGGGAATGTGGAAATGCGTAAGTGGAAGAAAGGAAGTGCTTAACGATGGAGCGACAGCGAGACCCCCTCTTTTGCTTTTCAGAGTGGATGCAACCTACGCCGAAACAAAACCGTGGTAGTGCGTACAATAGCGTATGAGAAAATTACGTAATATAAATAGGCTAAAATACTCTAAAGTTGTGCTTGATGCTGTATAAACAGTTTAATCAGTTTGTAGATGTGCAACGAAGATGAAGAGGCGAATGGACCTTCAAATTTCACTATAGAGATGCTGAACCTCAATATAACACAGCATGTGTTATCATATTATGGATTGATTGATTGCCGCGCCGTTGTCCGTGGTGTGGACGTCCCGCACTTCCGTCCGAGGCAATCGCTGTCCGTGATCACGAGCCAAGCAATGCCAGTCACTGCGTTGCTCCACTCACGTGCTTGATCGCACTCGCGCTCACTCCGTCGTCGCTGCTGGAAGAACGCAATGCCCAGAAGAAATCAGCAGATATCCAGCGGTGGATCCGGGAGAGAACGATGGTGTCGCGCTCGTCTTTCTTCGTTTGCATACTTGCGTGCACGAATGGGTTCACAAGTTGTGGCTCACACCATGCTGACTCGAAGGTGGTGGTCGGCTGTTTGTTCATTGCAATCAAGACGACTGAAGCCATACTCTGTTGACAAGACGGCATGGTGTGGCTGTTGTTTGTTTGTTGCGTGCTCGCTTGCTTATTACCTATCCGTGTCCACTGCTGGAGGACAATCGAGTATCAAGTATAACGAACGTTATTGTCTTCCTGCGGTGGGCACTCTTCCTGCAGTGTACATCTTCACGGCTGACCTCCACGATTTTCTGTCAGCCCATGCCCGTCTCTTTGAGCATGAGTTCCTTCGAGGTTGCAATGTACGCCTTCGAGAACTCCTTCGACCTGCTAGCAGGCGACCGAATGGAGATGCGGTTGCCGTGTTTCGCCTCGGACTCGGCGGTCGCGAGGTCGTGCAGCAGCTTCGCGATGCTCAGCGTCTGCTCCGCCGTCTCGAGCAGCTCCGACTCGGTCGCTGTGGGCTTCATCGGCACGACCAGGCTCACGACCTTGCCGCCGTTGAGCACGCCCCCGTTGCGCGTGAACTGCTCAGCGAACGGGTTCGTCCCGGCGCCCGTGAGCGGATCGATCGGGTCCAGCACAGAGCTGGCGCGTGCCATTGCCGCATCCGTGAAGTAGCTCGTGCCGTCGCTGGAGCTCGTGTTCACGACGTGCAGCCCGTGCAGTAGCTGGTGGAAGCGAAATGGCGCCGTGCACATGTAGTCGAAGAGCGTGTTCTGCGGCACGATGATCGCTGGCGACGTGATGGAGAGCGACTGTCAAAGCACACACGGGCAAAAAAGCATAAAGGTGAGTCAACTGCTGTTGCTAATGATACTGCAAAGCAAGTTCTGTACCTGGGGTGCGGGCTGTAGCTCCTGGAGAATGAGGCGCACGAGCTCGTTCGCGTACTTTGGAATGAGGTGTCGGTGGTGCGCCTTGCCCATGAACGTCAGCACGCCGCTCCTGGCGACCGAGAACGTGAGCATCTCGTGCACAAACCTCAGGATGTCCTTCGGTTCAAAGAACTCCTTCTCGCTTATCCCCACGGCATCGCTCACGGATGTGAAGTAGTCGGGCGAAAGGTACAGTTGCGGCTCGCGGGGCTGCGAGAACGGGTCAGGAGGCGTTGGCTCTAGGATTGACACCAGTGGGACTCGTGACGAGGTGCGTATGCGGGACATAAGTGGGGACTCCGGTCCAGAAGTACCTGTGGATGCTGTCCGTCCCGGTGAAGACGGACTTCCGTAGCTTGTGAATGAGCGTGAGGGCGAGCACGGTGCTGGCAAGTGATGATGAGACGAACTGCCCACACTAATCCCGTAGAGCGCGCGGTTGTCGGTCGCAGCTCGTGAGGGCGACTGCGATGGCTCGTTCGCACTGCACTGGTGCGCAGCGCACGCCTCGGTGGTGGTTGTCGTCTCTACGAGCTCAGTGACGGCTTTGCCCACGAGCCGGCGCTTGTGCGCGTGGATCTGGTTCTTGCCCGTGCTCAGGTGCTTCTTCATGCGCGCGCATGTGCTGTCGAGCAGCGCGTTCGAGGTTTTGAGGTTCTCGCACAGGTCCTGGATGTCGGCCTTGACGCGGCCGCGCTCCTCGAGGCTCTCGGCGCCAATGATGTTCACTTGCTTGTCGACGAGGATCGCAAAGCCGTGGATCGCGTCGCGAAGGCGCTTCACCGCCTTCTCGACCACAACTAGCTCGTCCTTCGTGAACTCGACAAGCTGTAGCGCTTCTAGCAGGATCGTGTTCACGCGCCGGTCCTGCACAGGCGCGAACTTCTTCATGAGCGGCGACCGTGGCGACGGGTTCGAGGCCGTCACAGTACGAGGATTTAGCGACTGGCCGCCGTAGTAGTCGTGGATCGCTGGAGGTGACGACGGCATCTTGGTGAAGCGCACCTGCTTCGACGGCGTGAGATTGCCGGGACACTGCTGCTCACCTTCTTCGCACTCGAACTGCTGGGCTTCGTCAACTTCGTTGTGGAAATCGCCATTTCGTGGACTCGCCATCTTCAAGCTCGACAGACAAGAGATCCGAGCGACCTAACGACGACTTGGGCACTGCGTCGGGCTTATTCAGTGCCAATCAAACAACGCCAGAGTCGATGGAGCTTGGGAGCATAGAGAAAAACAATGAAACCTGAGTCGCTGCAGAGAGATGGCTTGCCACTGCGCTCGTGAGGCTATTCCTGCTGCTATATACCTGTCAAAAATAGAGGTGAAGATGAGGATTCGGATGAGATTGCAAAGTGCGCTTTGGCCACCTTCCACATGTCTCTATTACGCATGACGCCCCCATCTCTGCTGCTGCTGCTGGTGGTGTATGTGTCTAGATATCGAGGTCGTCGTCGAGGTCATCGTCGTCCCAGTCTGGGTCATCATCATCGATGAAGAACAGATTTTTGCTGTTGTTGTCACCATTCACCGTCGCATTCGTACTCATGAACTGCACTGAAGACGAGGACGATGAGGATTGCGGCTGGCCTTGGTGCATGTACGGCAGCTGCACGCGGCTCTTAGCAAGCTGCTCCTCCACCGAGATGGACAGATTGAAGCTCACTTCCTCTTGGCGCACGGGCAGCGCTGCTTGGTTGTGATGAGCCTGGCTCGACGTAGCTGCAGCAGATGGACCGCTTGCGCTAATAGAGGACTGCTCATTGGACTGAGATGACTCGCTAAAAGCCTTGGTCTTCACGGCTGCCTTCTCAGCGCACTCCTTCTGCTTCTTCTCAGCCTGGACCGCCGTGAAGAACAGCATGCGGTCGCCGTCGATCTGGAAGTAGTCCACGCTCTCGCTGCTCCGGCCATTCTACATCGACGACAAGGCAAAGCAAATCAAATCACAATTAGAAAGTTTGAGACGCGTTTGTATGGGACGATTCTCATTCATGCTGACCTTTTTCTGCCGCAGCAGCAACACGAAGCCGTGCATGTCCTTGGGCACCTCGCGCCGGCGCTCCTTCGCGAGGATCGGGTACGCGCTCAGCGACGCCGGCGTCTCCACGAGCGCGACGACCGTCGACTCGCTCGTGAGCAGCTGGCGCGTCGCCACTGGCTGCGCACTCGCATTGAAGCGCACGATCACCGAGCCAATGCGAGGATCCTGGCGCAGCTGACGGAGAAAGCGCAGCACGCTTGGCATCGAAGACTGCTCGAGCAGCACGTTAAGCGAGTCGAGGATCACGATTACGGCACGTGCCGCTGCAGCTGGTGCCGACACCTCGTCATCTCCTTTTCGCTGACGCCGATTGCGAGCAGCGCAGGCGACGAGGTTGGCTCTGATGTCGTCTTGAAGGCGAGTGAGGAGCTGGTCGTTGTTGGCTGGCGACAGGAGGCTCGCGTAATAGAGCGATGCGTCGCGTGAATAGTCCACGTGCACGAGCTTCTCAGATGGCTCGATGGTGGTCGCAAGCCGCGCCGAGTCCTGCAATGTTGCATTGTAATACAGGAAAATGTGAGCAGGCAGCCGCTGGAAAATGATGACACATCCATAGAAAGCATAGCTCACCAGCGTGAACAGCAGCACGTCGCTGGTCTTTCGCGATTCCAGCGTCTGTGTGACAGCATCACAATGACAGCCACAAAGTCAGTCGACTAGCATACAAACCACGGAGCGCTGCCAATGTTTCGATCACTCGATTGGATGGCAACGTTACCATGTGGACGATGGACGCGAGCACTGCGCGCGAGGCGCCGTGCGCCTGCTGGTTCTCCTGCACGACCACAAACTCGCAGCGCGCGCTCGGCGACCATGCGGACACGCTGCTGCTGCTGGTCTGTGGCGCGAGCGCGTCGGACGTGACGCACTTCTGCGTGAAGTACTCGTCCATCGTGTCAATTAATTCTGGTCCAGCATTGCGTGCAATAGGACTTTTATGTACAAACTATACACTAAAAGCGCCAAGTTATGTGTTCTCCGAAGCGAGTGGACGCCCAACCTCTGTTACTAAAGGAAGCATTGCACCAGGTCAACACACTGGTGTTGATGTTCAAAGGTTAGTTTCCTGCCGGCGATCGAAGCCGAGCCAATGTTTCTTGTGGTGTGTTGTGTTCCTCTAGACGCTCATGATCCCCCCCACGCGACTGGAGATCCTGCACCAACGCCAAATATACTCGCATGGCAGGCTCTCTCGAGCAGCAGCTGTAGCTTGAAACTGGACGGCTGACCTGATACCTACCTACTTTACTTGGCGTGTGTCTGCTGCTGGAGTCGACAAAACGCACTCGGACATTGGTGCACAGGCGGCAGAAAGCCACTGCGGTCCATCTCTTCCAGCAGTCCGTCGTACTCGACGCGCGAGCAGAAAGCGCCAAAGCTCAGCAGCTGCATGAAGTTCACGCCGTGCTGCTCGCAGAGCGTCGCGATGTCGCCCGCGCACGACATGACGTGCAAAGAAGCAAAATCTGAAGCAATACCAGAATGACGAGCAGTTCTCTTAACCTCTCCGGCTCAAATCATCGGAACGACCGCGCCGAGATTTCCCAGGCTCTGTGTTGCAGTAGAAGCGCGTGGTTGGAGTGACAGAGCAGCGGCTTCGTCCTTACGACATGCAGTCCGTCGGGCTCGCGAATCACCACAAACGCCATCACGCGCACCACTGGCAAGTGGCGAACGCGCGTCGCTTCCAACAAAACGAGCATATACCAGTCGTAGATCGAGAGAAGACAGTCACCGCCCAGCACGAGGTACCCGAGACGAAGCAGCTCGATGCCTGACAGGATGCACGGCGCTCGCTTGCAACCGGTGGTGCCGCTGTGGTTCCTGGATGACCCACCACTGGTCGCAGGAGACGAAGCCTCGAAGCTCATGAACGTCCCCAGGCCACCGTTGCATGACAGCGGTAGCGCCAGAACCTCTTCGATTGCAGATTGCTCAGCAGCGACTGATGCTGTTCGCTGGGACCACACTAGAGGCAGCAGGTTCAGCGCCAGCACGCCAATCTTGATGAAGAACAGCGACCGCACGTTGCCGTTCACGCGCAGCGCGATGTCGCTCGTGAAGAAGTCCAAGACCGAAATCTCATCGAGTTCATCGGACGAAACCTGCGTGACGATGCGGCCGTCAAACTCGAACCAACCGGACTCGGCAAGCTCGAGACGGAACCAGTGCATCAAGCAGAAGAAGAGCAGTGTCGGTCCAAAGAGCGCGTCGCTCACTCGCCGCCGCAGGAGCTTCGCGAGCAGGTTGAGAAGACTGTAGAAGATGATGGTGAGCTCACCGATGCGCGGGTACATGATGAGCCACGTGTCCGCGAGCGCTCGCTGCGAGCCCTCAAAGTTGCAGCCCGTGCTGGAGAAGACCGTCAGATTGGTCTTGAGCCGCGACAGCAGCAAGATGGGCAGCCACTGGAAGCCCCAAGATCCCGACAGGATGCCAATGCCGACTGCGTGAAGGTTAGTGGAACCCGCTTGACAGCCTCTGAACAGAGCGATGAGCGCAACGAACCACCGGACGAGGAGAAGCTGGAGCGAGATGTTGGAGATCAATACGCTGAACTCCCACTGGCTCACGATCACGCGCTTGAACTGGACGCTATGTATGAAGAGCCCGTAGTGCGCCTCCGTGGAGACCGTGAGCGTCCAGGTCCCCGTGCTGTAGCTCGTTGTCGTGAGTTTCTCGCCCCACGATTCTGTGCGACTGGTTTTCCCACAGACGTTGTCAGTGTTCACGCAGTCAAGCTCGGTATTTCTCACCATGTCGAATTCTCTCGTGGGGATCGGTGAGGTCTTGGCGGTTGTGATGAAGTCGGAGAACCACTTCACGTCGTCGTGGTCTTCGTACCACCCGTTTCTCCAGATACCGCCAGGTTTTCCAAGGAACTCGGCGGTCTTCTGTTCACGAACCGTCCGGTTGAGGCCGCGAAAGATCATGTTTGATAGTCCGCTGGTTTCATAGGCTCCATTGAGCCGAAAGACACAGGCACTGCCATCCAAACCTGGGATCGCGTACCTCGAGTATAGCGAGTTGTCGGAGAACGGCATAATGAGCACCGGCAGCGTCGTCGGGAGGTGGACCATTGTCGTGTTGACCACCACTCGGAGACTGTCGCGCGTGACGTTGTAGCCGAGCTCCTCGCAGCGGCTGAGGATCGCGTCGATCGTTTCCGTTATCAGCCTGCACGTGTTTTCGTACGAACGCCGTACCGCAGAGTCCAACGTCAGCGTGCTGCGCTTTACCACTCGGTATCCGTCGATTGCGCACTCGGTAGTGTCGCTGACGATAGCTGTTGGCGCTTGTATGGCTTCCTCGAGCGCGACTGGGTGGTAGGCGCCTCGGTCACGTCTGGAGCAGACGAACGAGCGGTCCGTGAACGGGATATCGTTCCAGCCGACGATAGCGTGCAGCCCCAAGGCTGGGTCTTGACCGAAGAACTGGCTCATGCCCAGCGTCGTGTATGACGACCAGACCACACCCAGCCCCTGAACGAAGACTAGTATAAAGAAGAACAGCCAGAGTCCGCAGCTGTAGCCAAATGCGAGAGCGCCTCGTAGATGCGTCCGATGGTGGGGGGTCAGCGAAACCTTTTGCTGCTCGTGCGGGCTGGAGCTCGCAACCGGGACGACCTGGAGGGCTGGTCCCACGCGCACCATCTCAGGGGAGTGCTGGCGCTCGATCACGTGTTGCCAAGAAACACGAGTGCCACTGTTCATTCGTCGCCGACCTGAACGTGGGTAGGGACGACCTATATGTGGTACGCGTTCTCTCACGTTTATAGAACGATGTCTTGTCAAGCTGAGCGTGTTGGCTGCATTTACTACCAATCGCCAGTGGTCAAGACGACAGTGATAAGAGCTACTCAGCCATCCGCTCTGTCGCTCCAACCACACACTTCTACTGAAACACAGAGCCTGAGAGATCTCGGCGCGGCCGTTCCAGTAGAAGCGTGAGTGAGCAACGTCTCATTATGTGTGTCCTGTACCATTTCAGCCGAGGTACACAAATGTAGCCATCTTGCTGATGTATATATCTGTACTTTTATGTACATACTGTCCTTGCTAAAGTATTGATACTATTACTCATATCAGTAATAAGTAGTCTTCATGAACCTAAAACATACGCCACAGATCATCGTCTGACTCTTTTATTTCGTGTAGCACGGAACCAGCAAAAAGTACAGTTCACGAAATAATGGACCCATTGTCACGTAGAAGCCATCCACGCCGAGTGCTGAATACCATCGGACCGCAGGAAGGTCTCCCATCCATATCCATATCCATCCGCCAGCGCAGAAGCGAAGCACCCATGTAAGAGATGGGAAGAGAGAAAGGGACACTCTCACCAGTCAGACTGGAGGCGGGCGTCACTGTGCTGGAGTGACTGGCTGCTTGCGGCTCCATGTCGTACGCCGCGCCTTTACGTTTACAGGCAAGCTCTCCGGTTGCAAGTGATCCAAGTCGCATTCTTCAATTCGCCTTCAGGCAGACAGACACACACACACAGGGACAGACAGCCTCCAAGTCTCCTCCACGTCTCAGGCTCACGATGCTCCGGATGCGGCGACTGACAAGTGCGCTCGTGCTGCTCGCTGCGGTCATCGCGATGAGCGCAGTGACGACGGACGCGCAGCTCACGTTCGCATCGATGCAGAAGCGGCGCTTGCGTGTGCGTGGCTCCAAGCGCTCGGCTGATCCTGACGACGACGCCAGCCGCTCGAGCTCGAAGGTTGCACAGCAGGGCGTGAGAGGAGGCGGCTACTCGTTCGCAGACCTCCCTGCTAGCTCGAACGTCGCTGGCTCGAGTGGTGCAGCTCAGAAGCAGTCTGCATCAGCAACAGTAACGACAACAGCAGACAATGGCACTGCAGCGAAGCCGCTGGGAAAGAGTCAAGCAGCCGCAGTGCCGCTCACACCTGAGGTCACCTCCTACAGCAAAGACACGGATCCAAAGCAGTCTGAGCCCGACACGCCAACCTCAGCGCCCTCAAAAGCAGCAACAGCAACCCCAGCTGCAGAGTCTCTGGGCAAGAGCCCAGCGGCTGCAGTGCCACTCTCACCAACGCCCACAGCAACCAGTGACGATGACACTGACCCAGCGCAGTCGGATTTAGATACTCCATCGTCGGCAAAGACCCCGGCAACGACTTCGCTCGGCGAGAGCCAAGTGGCAGCGCATCCAGTCGAGCTGACGTCAGCACCAGCACCACCAGCAGCAACAGACGGCGATGATGACGAAGATGAAGACGATGAAGGGAGCGAAGAAGACGATGACAAAGAGAGTAAAGACGAGACTCCAGTCCCGAGTACCGACAACGCCTCAAACCCAAAGCAGTCCGACGGCTAGGCTCTCAGCGAATGGCTCACGTACTGTATGCGTGTATGTGTCGTCGTCGTAGTTGTTGGTGCTTGTCGCGATAAGCTGCGTCCATTCTTGGCCAACCATTTCTCGTTAAATGAAAGTGGTTCTTTTACTTTATTGCAGGTGAGATCTCTTCCTTGTATGTTAATGCAAACTGCCTGCCTATCGGTTGCGGATGCGTTCAATGTCGAGCGCCTTCATCTCCGAGAGATACAGCGGGTTGACGCCCGAGCCCACGAGGTCCTGAACCTCCTCGAGGCGGATGCGCTCGAGCTTCTCGAGCTCCCTCGTGAACTCCTGCTTGAGAGCCTGGCCTTCCTCCTGCTTGCGCACGAACGCACCCTTCTTGAGTTTTTCCTTCTCCTCGATCTGCTCCTGGAGCACGCGCCGGTGGCTCATGCTTGCGACCTTCTTGAACTCCTCGTGCTGCTTCACGCTTGACTTCTCGCTCTCGACCTGCGCCATGATCGACTCGTACTCCTGCTTCTGCAGCGTCGCCTCTTTCATGCGCGCGCGCTGACGATGCAGTGCCTGGGCCTCACGAGCACGTCGTAGCTCCTCCATCTCGGCCTTCTGCTTCTTCGCTAGCGCCAGGTCAGCTTCACGAGCCTGGCGCTCGCGGGCTTCAGCGGCACGCTTGGCTCGCAGCTCGTCGAGCTCGGCCTTCTCGTTCGCCATCTTCTCTTGCATTGAGCGCAGCTTGGCCGTACGCATCTCAGCTTCATGACGCCGCGCAGCCTCTTCTTCTTCCAGGCGCTTCATTTCCTCAGCCTTCTTCATCTGGTACGCGAGGATGCGCTCCTCCTCTTCCTTGATCTGCCGCTGCAGCTCGTGCTTGCGCACCTGCGTGTCGTCGTTGAAGATTCGAATCTTTTCCATGGTCTGATGCGCACGCTCGGCCTTGAGTCGGTCCTTCTCGGCCGCCTCGTCGGCCTGCCTCTTGATCTTCGCGAGCATCTCGCGCGCCTCCTGGGCCGTCTGCTCGGCCTCACGCTCGCGCTGCCGCTTGCGCTCGGCGATCTGGTCCTCGAGCACTTTCCGGTCGGCGATGCGCTTCTGCTTCTTCATTTCGTCGATGTCTTCCTGGCGCTTGAGCCCTTCGAGACGCTCAACCTCCATGAGCACGTTCATCTTCTCGTCGTACACATGGCGCTCCTCCTCGATATTCTCCTTGACCTTGAGCTGCTGGTCGCGGATCGTGAACGCCTGCGCGCGCGCGCCAAGCGTCTTCATGAGCTTGACCGTGTCGTGCGTCTGGTCCTTGAGCGCGCTCGCGCGGCGCAGTGTCTCCTGTTTCTCGGCCTCAAAGATCTGCTCGATCTCGCTTTTCGGGGCACGGAGCGCCGCTTCCTCGCTCAGGCGCAGCATGTGTTCCTTACGGGCTTTCGCTGAGAGCCGCTGCTTCTCGAGCTCGGCGTCGCGCTGCGCCTCGTACTCCTCGAGCTCCGCGGCCGTGAAGATGCGCGTCTCGTTTTTGATGCGCTTGAGGTCATTGTCTGCGACCACCACGGCGGGCTTTTGTGGCAAGGAGCTGCCAGTGTGCCGCTTCGCCTTGCGCGCGTTGCTGTTGTCATGGCTACTGGTGTCGTGCTCCTGGTTACCGCTACCATTCGTACTGCCGCCACCGACAATGTCCCTATAGCCAATAGGCATACGATGGTGTGTGAGTTGGGTTCGTTTACGACCATTGGCTTTGATATATACTATGCAATACGAAGCAAGAGGTGGTACCTTCCGGCTTGGAGCGTGCGGCCGGGCTTGCGGCTCGTGACGCTGTGCTTCTCGCCGAAGAGCGTGTCGTCAACCTGCGGCGAGTGCGCGATGCGGCGATACCGGCGCGCGCCCGTGCTGCCATTCGTCGTTGGCGCGTTGTAGTTGGAGCTCGAGCCTCTGCTGGACGCCGAGTGCGTGCGCGCGCTCATCCTCGGCTCGCGTGCTGCTTCCTTAACGTGGCGAGGCTGGCTGGGCTCGTAGACGCGTCAATGGGCGGGTCTCTCTCTATAGAGCTCAGACCTGGCGTGTGTGATGCAAGTGCCTTGGCTCGATGTGGCTCTGGGTTTCCTATTCTTGCTTGCTCCGAGCGCATGGGCTTCACGCACGAGGTCTATAAATAATAGCAGCTCTGGTTCTGGAAAAATGAATGTAGCCATGTTGTATGACGTGGTTCGTATCAAAGCGATCAGCAACATGGTTTCGCATCGAGTCTTATCAGATATTGCCAGTCACAAAGGTAATCATTCGACACATGATACGAACCGAGCTCGCGGCTTTCCTCCAAGTCTCTTTAGACAACAACAAGGCTGCAATATGGCGAACCCGGAGGCACGCGAGGTGGTCGCCAGCGGCAGGGCGAATGCGGTGCTGGAGACAGGCGACAACGTGGACGCAGAGCAGCAGCAGCAGTCGACCAAGCTATTGTTGCGCCGCGTGGCGACGCGTGCGCGCCGCAGTGGGCTGCGCGTGGCGCTGGGCGTGATCTTCTTCTTTGGCTTCTCGTCCCTCGTGCTCACGGCGCGCAGCGCGTCCTTCTCGCACGCGTGGCATCGCTCGTTTGGGTCCTCGGCTAGCAGCGGCACTGTTAGTAATACCAACATATTGCGCCACACCACGCGCACCGTCGTGCCCGTGCTCGTGCACAACGAGCTGGACCAGTTCGACAGCAACGCGAGCACCATCGAGGATACAGAGAAGAGCAAGCAAACCAACATGGAGCTGCGCTCTATCGTTGATACAGACTCATCAACAGCAGCAGCAGAAACGAGCTTAGTAACAGCACCAACGACTGCGGCCACAGATAAGGAGAAAGCGCCAGCGTCGCCGCCAAGGTACGCACTGCTGCGGGTGATCGGCAACGCGCTGTCGCCGCGCCATGATCCCACGCGGACACTCAAGAACCTACGGTTCATTCTGGAGAACGAACGCCTCGACAACGATGCGTCTGAGCTGGCGAAGCACTGGGTCGTAAACCGCATCCTGGACACTACGCTGCTCGAAGAGATCCGCGCGCTGCTACGCGAGTTCAACGCAGAGTTCACCGAGATCCCTTTCGACCTCCACGCATTCGCACAGCAGCCGTACCGCGTGGTAACCGAGGACGGCGGCGTCGACCGCGTGCACTTTGAGCCAACGGGCGACGGTGTGACCAAGGTCCAGGACGAGTGGACTAGCGTGCAGCAGCAGAACGAGATCTTCGACGCGAAGAGCCGCTTCGCGATTAGCGTCAACGCCGCGCGCAACGTGATGCTCGACATCGGCAAGCGCATGGGCGCGCGCTGGATTTTCCCCTGGGACCAGAACTGTTTCCTCACGAACGAGGCGTGGCGGCTCATCAAGACCGACCTGTCGTACCAGGACCGACTCGTGGCGCAAGCCACTGCAGCAGCTGGTGGGGATAACGCACGCCAATCTCCGCAGCTCAAGTACTTTGTCACGCCCATGGACCGCCTCATCCAGGAGAACGACGTGGTGCTCTCGCCGAGCTACAAGGCCGACCCGTGGGCCGAGCCGCAGATCATCTTCCGCCAGGACGCGCTCGAGCGCTTCGACGAGCGGTTCCGCTACGGCAAGCGCGACAAGGTGGCGCTGCTCGTGCGGCTCAAGATCCCGGGTCCATGGAGCGAGTGGGGCTGGAGCCACTGGGAGAAGCTGCGCACGTTCTCCAACCTCTCGAGTGACATTGAGGGCGTGACGGTGCCGCAGACCGGGTACGTCGTGCGTCTGTACTCGGGCGTCCCGGGCTTCGAGGTGAACGACAAGACCGCGGCCTTTTGGCGTGAGCTTAAGCGTGGCGAAGCGGTCGTGAATGTGCTCAACAGCCTGGAGAAGCGCGTGATGACGGAGCTGTTTCACTTCAAGCCCGAGTCGCTCACAGTGTACAGCACTACCAAGCTTGAGATGATGCAGAAAGAGTACCAGGAGAGCGGCTCGAAGGGCACGCTGCATGGGCTTGTGACTGACACGATGCAGGCGCTGCGCGTGGACGAGCTCTGGACGGTCACGCGCAACGAGCCGCTGGATAAGTTCAAGCAGCGCAACGTGTTCTCCAACTACTTTGACAAGCCTGAGGGCGGCGACGACGCGCAGCTGATCAAGCACATGGTGTACAACACGACGGCGCTCACACTGGTATGGCAGATCACGAGTGAGGTGCGCTTTGCTGAGAAAGCGGTTGAGGCGTTGAAGACCTGGTGTGTGAACGAGACGACGGCAATGAACCCTGCGCTCCTGGACTTCACGGACCTGTCGCACCGGGGCTTAGAGGCCGACCACCCGTCATACTCGGTCGGCGTCGCAAGCGGCATTCGCCACACAGTGATCATTCCGTACCTGCTCGACGCCATACGCCTACTGTTTGATGAAACCAAGTTAAAGCCGACTGTCCTCTCTGGGGAGACGAAGAGGCAGATCACCACGTGGGTCGCGCAGCTCTACAAATACTTGCGGGTGGCGGCGCATCCGCTCAAGAAGTTCCACTCGGCACCGTCGCTCTACGGATTGCAGTACGACCTGCAGGTGGCGTCCATGGCGGCATTTCTCAACGACTCGGTCGCGTTCCGGTACACGCTCGGCACAATGCAAGGACGCCTCGTGACTATGGTGGACGCAGGTGGACACTTGAGTGTCCCCCTTGGTGTCGCGCAGAGACCGTACGCGTTGCTGAGCCTCGCGACGTGGGGCCAGGCGCTAGACGTGGCCCAACAGCTCAACATGACGTCCCACTTGTTCCAGTTCGACCTCACGCCCGACCGCATGGAGGAGAAGCTCAGCGCGAATGGCTCATCAGCGGAAGGCGAAGGGTTGCTTTGTCGCCTGGTGGCCAAGCAGATCCCGTGCTGCGACCACCCAGAGAGCAACGAGGTCTTTGGAACTGGCGGCGCGCTCTGGGAGGGCGCGTGCGCCCTGATGCTGCAGAGCGCGACGCCTGTGGACCTATTTATTTACCGCCGCATCGTGCGCCACGCGCTGCCGCAGTGCCCATCGCTGGAGAAGAGCTGGACGTGCGCGAGCCTCGCAGCCCTTGAGATTGCGAGCGAGAAGCTCAGTGCCGCGGAGCTGAGTCGGTACCAGCTGCCGCCGTATCCGTTCCTGTACAAGTAGATTAGTCGAATAGAGCAGCATGGAGAGAAAACTGTGGTGGTGAAGTGAGCGAGCGTTGGTTGATATTATGAGAGAGACCTTGTTGTATAGTGTGTGTGTGGTAAGCCACTACATGTCAAGCTCTCTGGTGTTCAGACCTCAGCAGATAAAGTCCACGGACGCGACTTGCTGGCGACCGCCTCCTGTATGGTACAGCCATGGGTCTAGTCTCTGGTTGCTGCCGTCATGCTCACCATAGTCGCTACTGGTGCCAATTCTGTCGTGGAACGCGTACTCGTCGTCATTAGCGCCTTTCACACCTTTGCTCTGCGTCACCACTGGCAACAACAACTGGCTGCTGCTGCCGTGCTGAATGCAGAGCGGCACCCAACTGTGCTCAAAGTGGAAGTACACGAGCGTCGAGACCATGATGCCGAGCATCACGTCCACCGTGTAGTGCTTCCTTCCAGACACACAGAGCGCCGCCAGCGTCAGTAAGAAGACCGCGCCGAGCGTCCACCGCAGCTTGGAGAAGCGCGCAAAGTGGCGGTCCATCGTGCGCAGGTAGAGCAGCAGCGCGCTGTTCGTGTACGCCATGTGGCCCGAGAAGATGAGGTCGCCGCAGGAATTGAACTGACCGTACATTGGCCCCACACGCGTGACGATGTCGATCCACGACTGCGGCGGGAAGTAGCGCTCGCTGCCCGGACGGCAGTGCGGCGCCGGTCCCGGCAGCGATGTGAGTGAGACCGTGAACATGCGCAGTGCGTAGGCGACCGTGGCCACGCGGAAGAACGTCGTGATGATGCGGCAGCGATTCTCGCGCGTCATAAAGAGTGTCTGCAGCAGGCCGAGCACGGGCATGACGGCCGTGAGCACGTCGCTGAGCGGCCGCCACTTGGAGTCGTCGCTCTGCGCTGGGATGAGCATGAAGCCCAGGTCCCGGAGGGGCGCACTCGACGGCGCGTGCAGATAGAACGCGATGTTGGTCGAGAAGACCATGGCGAGCGACACGGCGATGAAGATCTCGAGGTGGTCGCCTAGTTTTCGCACGTCGTCGCCGCATTTCGCGCGCACGCCGCTGCGGAAGGATAGCAGTGAAAGCGTGAACATGGCCCAGAGCGCGCCGTTCTTGAGCCGGCGCTGCGGTTCGTCCGGTTCGACCACGAACTTGAAGAAGAAGATCCAGTTGGCGACCGCAAGCACGGCGATGAGCACGAGCAGCACCTTCCAGAGCGCGAAGCCGAGCACCTCGCGCACGTCGACGCTGCGGCAGAGCGTGCAGAACCAGCCATGCGCGTTCTGGCTCTTGATCTTCGCCAGTTCGTCGTCATGACGACTGCCGCTGCTGCTGTTGCTGCTGGCGAGCAGCTTGGAACCGGAGGCCGTCCGCGTGCACTCGTCCCCCTTGCCGCTGCCAATCACATCGCTGCCGCCGCTCATCGTGACCGCCACTGCGTCGTCCAGGTCGAGCGCGATGGTCACTGCCGGGCCCGACATCTTGCGCTTCGTGCGCGCGAAGAAGGGTGGGAAGAGCGCCGCCATCGCCATGCAGTCAGTCGCTACGCAGTCAGTCGCCTCGTGAGTCAATAGCGAAAGCGCGTGCGCTGCTGCAGAAACGAACGGACCGTTCGCTGATGTACTGCTGTACTGCGGAGAGAATGGATAATGGCTGAGAACGACTGACTGGGATGCATGGGCTTCTCTTTTGCGTTGGTGGGCTAAAAATAGCTCTTCGTGCGTCCTTTCGCGATCTTCTCTGGCTCACAAATACTACCAAATGAATCGAAAATGGCTCGGTGCGAATTTAGAATAAAGCTACTGTCGACGGAGCTTATCCGCTCGCTCGTTGGATACTCTACTGACGCCCAGAACGAGAGAGCTGTCGACTACTACGCACGTGATCGACTCGTGATGCAGGGCTGCTGGAGAGAGAGAGAGAGAAATAGATTGCTCGTTGCTGTTGTTGCGCTGCCAACGGGATGCACAAACTCAAGATCCATGCATGATGATGGGTGCGGATTTAGTTAATCAATTTTTGTCACAAGCGGAGTTTGAAATATTCGCATTTAAGAGCAACTTGCTTTTTTGTCTGATATAACAATACTGCGTAAATTACAATATCCGGGATTAGAGAGCTCAAGTTGTACCTTTGACTCAAGCGCCATCGAAAGTGAGAAACAATGCAAAAACGATGAATGGTCCACAAACAATGGTCATCCTTGTTGTCGTTCTCTCTGGTATCACTGGGCTCTTCACCCTCTACCTACATGCAGTTTCCTACTTCGTACTCACTCTGGTCTCACTCACACGCAACGAGCTCCCTGCGTCCCCGCACTCGTTCGGATCATCGAGACACGCGCAAACATCCATTGAGACTCGCAGTCTCTCGCTCGAGATCATCATTTTCAGCAGCTGCAGCAGCATTCACGTCGCGCTCGCATTCGTCATCGTCACCATCGTCCTCCTTCAGCAATCGCTTACGGCATCATCTGGCTCGCCTGCTGCGCGGCCTTCTGCTGTTGCTTGCCAGACTTGCAGCTGACACAGTCGCATCCAGGTGGACACTGCTTGCTGCCGTGCTGCTGCTGTTGCTTGCCAGACTTGCAGCTGGCGCAGTCGCATCCAGGTGGACACTGCTTACTGCCCTGCTGGTGCTGTTGCTTGCCAGACTTGCAGCTGGCGCAGTCGCACCCAGGTGGACACTGCTTGCTGCCGTGCTGCTGTTGTCCACCGCTGGTGGACGCCGCTTCGCCCTGCTCCGTGAGCTCCTTGTTCTTCTTGTCTTGAGCCTGGCCGAACGGCGTTTGGCTCCAGAGCTTCTCAAACTCCTCGGACGTGCCCTTGTTGCAGAGCGTCTTGTGGTCGCCCTCGTCGTCGCGGCTCGCGCGGTTCCAGATCGTCTTGAGACGCTTACCGTCCACCTCGCGCTCGTGCACGGCCTTCAGCCGGCCGTTCGAGTCCTCGTAGCGGCGGCGTGTGCTCACGATGCGGCGGCCTTTGTCATCCACGACCGACGAGTTGCTGAACGAGTACGACGAGAACGCGCGGTTGCCCTCGCGGCTCGCCTCGGGCTGCGCCTGCGCGGGCTGCTGGTCGCGTTCGTTAACCGGCAGGTCCTTGAAAAACTCGTCGTCCTCGCGCATGCTGGGTGCTGCGAGCATCTGGTTCGTCATCGGGAAGTGCGAGCTGAGCATTTGGTTCGTCATCGTGTCGAGGTCCATCATCGACTGCTCGAGCATCGACATCGGGTGCCACAGCGACGGACGCACGAGGTCCCACGACGAAAACATCGTGTTGTGTTGGCTTTTTAGTTGAGGCTTCGAGTGCTCTTCACAGCGCAATTTGGTGAATGCGCCCGATACAACAGCAGCGCATTGAGATGCGAGCGTTAGGTCCCCGTGCCGTCCAACGGCTGCAGCGTCCATGAGCCAAACGTTCGCTTCGATGTTGAAGCTTCTTCCCACACAGTCAACAGAGGCAATTTAAAGCCTTGCAATTTGCCAATATCCGACAAAAAGTTGGTCATCGATACGAAAACAAGGTCAAGTGTGCAACTTGCAAAGAGTCAAAATAACTCAAAATCTTCAAAACGCACCTGGTTTTGTGAAATGCTGTGCAATTGACACGTCCAAGATGCCTTCGCAGACGACAACGGGACTTCCAAATCAAACCGAGAGTGAGAGAAGCAAAGGAAGACGCGTCTCTCGCGTGGGAAGATGCGCGATTGGCTCGCACTGCTGCCGTGCACGGCGCTGCTGCTGTTGCTCGCGCACGTGCTCTGGCGGGCGGTGCTCGTCTCGCGCGCTCGGACGCGGCTGCGTGAACGCGCGCAACAGCGACAGCGCAGCCACGACACCAGCGGAATCACCAAGAGCGGCGGCAGACGAGATGGCGTCCTCTTGGCGCAACGCTTCCACGCGCCGCTCTACTGGCTGAGCGGCTTGCTACTGCTGCTACGCGTGGTGCTGTATGCGCTGGTTGACTGCGGCGCTTTTACTGGGACCGACGGTGCTGGTGACAACAGCACACTGACGCCATGGAAGGCGAGCACGTTCTTTTGGCTGCTGGAGATGCCGAGTGTGCTGCTCGTGACAATCTACGGCTATTTGGTGCTCTTCTACGCGTCGGTCGCGTATCTGTATCGCTGGCCAACCGCCGGTTGCTCGTTGTGGGTCAGCGTCGCGTTTGTGAGCTTTTGCGCGTTGCTGTCGCTGCTCGCGACGCTCTTTGCGTGTCTTCGAGGCGCACTCGTGCAGATGGCACAGCAGCACAAGCGTCGTAATATCAACTCAACAACACAAGTGTTAACGGAAGCCAAGGTGGCGTCCATGCACGCCGTGTACTCGGCGCTCGTGTGGGGCGTGCTGGCGCTGCTGCTGCTCAAGTACCAGGCTAAGTGCACGCAGTTCCTATGGCGCGAGCGCCGTCAGCACCGCCTGCGCGCACTCAATGCCACGAATTTGCACGCGATGGCGGTCGGCAGCACACTATTGGCGGTAGTGCTGCTACTGCGTGCATTGGCCACACTGCTATTCGTCCAAGAGCCGTGTAGCCCGGCGTCCGAGTCAGTTCTCAAAGAGCTCTTGGTGCAGTACGTCGGCTGGGAGCTCGTGGTTGTGGCCGTCTTGTTGAAAATGCTGAGCAAGATCCCGATCGCATATAACTACCCGGTGGTCCACGTGACACCACCTTCACATGGAAGCCAACTGGAGCTCGTCTTCCACGTGCCCAAGCTGCGTGACCTCGTACACGACTTTGTGGTGACGACGAGCCACTCACTGCAGCAACGCGCGCGACTCGAGCGCTATGACCGCCTCTTCTTCGACGAAGCAGCAGCAAGTGAACGTGGTGACCGACACTCGCTGCCTCTCTCTCCCCATAGCGTGCTGTGCACGAATTGCGATCATAGTGGAGAGTGTGAGGAGTGTGAAGGTAGTAGCCTCTTGGGACAGGCCCACGTGGCTCTGCTGTCAGCAGAATATCCAGTAGGACGACGTGTGGTAGCTGATGAGGAGGACAGTAAGAGGAGTTTGTTATCATCTGAAGATGAGGCGAATGACGAAGAGATCAATACATTACCCCTGTACTTTGGCTAATCTCCACCAGACAGTCAGTTGTCAGAACTGCGAGCGCAAACCGCCTTTGCTTTTGCCAATGTGCACTGGGAGCTTGGACTTAGATGTCTCACCCTTCGCCTTGGACGTCGGCTTGCGGAAGAGGATCCGGCCGTCGGGCGCTGTGGCTGCTGGCGTGGAGCTGCTCGCAGTCGTGACGGTCGAGCTCGCCTTCTTGGGTCCTAATGTCGACGCCTTTGGCAATCCGAGGGTCCCAGAGCTACCAGAAAGCACGCCACTGACCTCCTTTGTCCTGTAAAAGTCGGGGGCGATGGCCGTGAGCCAACGCGGGTCGATCTTGACGATGTCGCGGATGAACTCGTCGGTCGTGAGCACGCTCTGGTGGAAGAGCAGCCACTCAGGCGCCTTGCCCAGGTGGTAAAACACGGACGTCGGGTGGATCTGCACGACGCGCCCGTCGCGCACAGTACGGTACGAGCCGTTAGGGTGGAGTTTCGCCGCGTTGGCGAAATACCCGCTCGCAATGCATTTGAGAATCGCCACGCGCTCGTTGTCGTCATCACTACCAGAGTTGTCGTCGACCTGCTCGCCGTCATTGTCATGTAGCACTTCGAACCGGTTCACGTACTTTTTCAGGTGCTTGCGGATCTCCACGGCGCGCACAAGCGCTCGGTGGCTCAGCATGAACTCGTCGCACCAGTCGCGGCGTTTGCCGTTGTCCACAAACTCGTCAAAGACCTTCAGATATGTCAAGTGGTCGCCGTCCGGATCTGCGAACACGCCCATGGCTTCTACGATCTTTTCCTTGCGCTCTCTTGATCCCCTCGCGCTCAAGAACACGTCACCGACGGACAGCACACTGGCGATGCTCAGGATTTGCTCCGTGCAGCCATAGTGGAACGACGAGAGCAGCACTTTCGCAAGCGTCGGCTCAACGGGAAACTCGGCGATCTGGGTTCCCAGTGGCTCCACAAGCTGACAGTTGTCGTCGATCGCCCCCAGCGAGTACAAGAGCTCCAACGCACGGATGAGCGCCTCGGGGGACGGCGGCGAGACGAACTCAAAGTGCGCGATGTCCTGGATGCCCATGCTCAGCAGGTGCAGCGCCACGGTCGCCAGGTTCGTGCGCTGCATCTGCGGAGTTGTCTCCTTTGGAATGTGTTTGCTAAAGTGCTCCTGTGTGCACAGACGGAAGCATTTGCCCGGTCGAACACGCCCCGCTCGTCCAGCTCGCTGCTTGGCCGACGCCTTCGAGACCGTCGTCGTGATGAGCGACTCGACGCCCGTGAACGGGTTGTAGAACGCGAGCTTGACGAAGCACGCGTCGACGACAAAGACGACGCCGTCAATGGTCACTGACGTCTCGGCAATCGTTGTGGCTACGATGATCTTGCGGCGCACGCCACGTGGCGGCGGGAGGAACGCGTTCTGCTGCATCTGCAAAGGGAGCGTCGCGTAAAACGGCAGCGGCAGCAGGTGGGCACCAGCGCGGTCGTTGAGCGTGCGCACAACAAAATCAATCTCTTCTTGGCCGGGCAGAAACACGAGAATGTCGCCATCGCCCTCTTTGTCGTCGATCGCCAGCACGGTGTCGATGGTTTTCTGCAGATAGTCGCCACAGGGCTCTTTCAGATACTCAATGTCCACCGGATACTGTCGCCCTTCGACAGACACTGCGATCACGTCAGCAGTTGTGTCCACTGATGTCGAAAATGTTGCTGCTGAAGCGAGTTTCCGTTTTTTTGACCGGAAGAAGCGCACGAAGGTGTCCACCTGCAGCGTTGCCGAGGCGATGATCACGCGCAGCTCCGGGCGGCGGCGCTGGATCTTCTTAATCAGGCCCAGCAGCAAGTCCGTCTCGAGGTTGCGCTCATGGGCTTCATCCTAATACACGATGATAAAATAACCATCACACACTGATCAGTATTATACAACACCATCTACGAGGAGCTCCAAAACTCTCTCCACACATTTCAGAGTAGAAGCGACAACGCTACGCACCAGCATGATGACCGAGTACCTCGACAGCAGCGGGTCCAGCATCGTCTCACGCAGCAGCATGCCGTCCGTGCAGAACTTGAGCTTCGTGGTCTCCGGGTCCCATTTCTCTTCGAAACGCACGGCGAAGCCCACTTCCTTCCCAAGCGGCGTCCCGACCTCTTGCGCCACACGCTCGGCGATAGTCATCGCGGCTATGCGTCGCGGCTGCGTGCACACGATCATCTTCCTGCGGCCGCCTGACGTACTGCTGGACGCCCAGCCGGCCTCCATGAGGTACTGCGGCACCTGCGTGGTCTTCCCCGAGCCAGTCGCGCCAACGAGGATTGTCGTCGCGTACTTCTCGACCGCGTAGAGGATCTCGGATCGATGCGCGAACACGGGCAGTCGCTGGCGCTGGGCGCTCAGTGGCAGCCGGTGCAGCGGGTTGAACAGCACAGACGGGAGCTCTGCATCCTTCGGCAGGTCACGCGCCTCGCCGCTCGCCTGCGCGCTGTCGTCCACGACGCCCGGAAGAGCGCTCCCCGGTCGCCAGAACGCCATCTCTTTCTGCTGCTCGTGCTGTTGGAACGGCGCGCATTCAGCAGATGGCGGGCTTTAAAGTGGTCGTGTTTTGCAGTGGTCTGGCGACAACCCAGCTATCACCCATGTGTCTTACCCATAATCAGAGTTTACCATCCCTAGCCCTTGTAGTGAGTTAGGGGTAGGTTGCGCTGATGCGCAAACAGTTTACATAACAACTTGTGCTCACTATGCAGCGTTTACTTTTTGTTACCTTTTTTTCAAAAACCCAGCAGAATTGGCAAAATGTGTACAAAGAAAAGTTTAATTTCGTTGAAGCGATACATTTACAATAGCGCTACCCATTATTGCGTTTTTTTGTTACAACGGTCACATTTCTGGGTGGTCGGATACGCTTCACCCATTAACACACAGCTCCTCAAACGGATACATCGTGTGTTTTCGGGTCCTCGCTCGCATTCGACAATTGCCCCCCACAAGCACAAAGAAGATCACCCCCCGCAAGCAAGCAGCAAGATGGCGCAGAAGACCGTGGAGATCACACACCCGTCGGGCGCGCGCGCCGAGGTGCACTTGTACGGCGCGACCATCACGTCCTTCTACACGGCGGACGAGCCGGCGCGCAACGTGCTCTTCGTGTCCAAGCAGGCGGTGCTCGACGGCAGCAAACCGATCCGCGGCGGCATCCCGCTCGTGTTCCCGATCTTCGGCAGCGCGCCGGGCTTCCCGAACCACGGCATTGCGCGCACGTCCACGCAGTGGAAGCTCACGCTGCTGAACCAGACCGCTGCTGACAGCGACGCACCGACGGTCGCGACATTCGCGCTGACGTCGGACGACACCACGCGCGCGGTCTGGCCCGTGGACTTCGAGCTGACCTACGAGATCAAGCTCTTCCCGAGCAGCCTTGTCACGGCGCTGCACGTGCGCAACACGTCAAGCGCGGAGATCGCGTTCCAGGCGCTGCTGCACACGTACCTCACGGTGGATGACGTGCGCAACGGCGGCGTGCAGATCGAGGGGCTCCAGGGCCTCCACTACCAGGACAAGGTGACCAGCACGAGCAACACGGAGGAGCGCGCGGTAATCACCTTTGACAAGGAAACCGACAGCGTGTACGCGAACGCCCCGTCGGAGATCGTGGTGCGCATCCGCGGTCCGGACGGCAAGAACCACGTCGTGACGATCGAGAAGGCGGCGTTCCTTGACCACGAGCCAGTCTCGGGTGCGCAGCCGAGCGACGCCGTCGTGTGGAACCCGTGGATCGAGAAGGCCAAGGGCATGGGCGACTTTGGCGACGACGAGTACCTCACCATGGTCTGCGTCGAGCCGGGCCGCGTCAGCGAGCAGCAAAAGCTCGCGCCAGGCAAGGTGTACACGCTCCAGCAGGTCATCAAGAACGCGGCGCTCTAGGCTGGCTGTAATAGCCGAGTGACGCAGCACACGTGGTTATGAGGGCCCTAATGAATGCAATGCAATGCGTTGCATCTTGTATCCCAGGTTCCGTAGCTCTTGGTGTCCATTTTAGCTCACTGTGGGCGGTGGCCAAGTGTGTCTCATTTTCGTAATTTTGTTCAGCAGAATCAGATTTTGAATCAGATATGTTGCTCAGATTTCCAGAGTTGGCAATCGCGGTTCATCTATATCGGACCGCGGTTCCGCTTTCAGATTGATGGCAGCGGACCGGTCAGCGCGCGGTTTGTGGAATGGATGGCTGGTTGGCCGTCTCGAGCATGAGGCTCCGCGACGCAATAGCGGCGGACACTAGCCATTTAAACAGGGAGCTAAGCAAACCAAGAAGCAACCATGGTAAGCAGGCGGATGAACGAATGAGTGAATGTCGCTGGGCTCAGTGTCGCTGCGTGCGAGATGGCGAATGAGGGTGTCGTCGCGAACCGGTCGGATAGCAGCAGATGCGGAGCAGATCGCGTCGGGAGTGCGAGAGATGCAGTGTAACGAGTGTTGGTGATTCGAGATGGCGATTAGTAGCGGAGAGCAATACGAACGAGTGCACGGAACAGGCCAGCGATGGAGACATACCATCAGCATATTGAACAACATCCAGCAAAACAACAGCGATGGACGGAGCGTGAGATTCGGAGTGTGCGACACAGACTAGCAGCAATAAACCAATCACCAGCTCGAATGGAGCCATCTAAGAGAAGCGATGCTCGACACGCCCAACTCCTGACGCTACCGTGCACCCAGTGCTGAACGAACGAACCTTGCGCACACAACCAGCGACACACTCATGAGCCCAGCGATGCCGGACAATAGTCGGTAGCACCAGCACCCATGTGTCCAGAGTCGCTAACGATTGCAATCTTATTGTTGTCCCACAGCCGCCAAAGACGCAGCAGAAGACCAAGGAGCAGAAGATGGCCGCCGCCATGGCCGGTGGCAAGGGCAAGGGCAAGAAGAAGTGGTCCAAGGGTAAGGTCCGCGAAAAGGTCGCCAACAAGGTGCTCTACGACCAGGAGACCTACGAGCGTCTTCTCAACGAAGTCCCAAAGGTACGCCACTCTTCACTATCCAGCCCAACACGCGTTATCACATGACTCAGTATGACTCACCACTCGCTCTTTGATATCCATAATGAACAGATGAAGCTCATCACCGCGTCCGCCATCGTCGAGCGTCTCAAGGTGAACGCTGCGCTCGCCCGCGCGTCGATCCACGAGCTTGAGGAGGCCGGTACCATCAGCCGCATCCTCGCCCACCACTCGCAGCTCATCTACACCCGTGCTGTTGGCGGTGCGGACGAATAAGCGCAAGCGAAACTCGGTCCTCTCCCTGTCCAACGTGCCTGCTGGTGGCGTGTCTTTCTCCGTCGAGCAGCGCTTTGTTAAAGAATCGCTAGCCACGGCTGGTGATCTCTGTTAATAGAGCCACTCACGAGAGAGAGTATCTTAATTAACTGGAAACTTTTGATAAAGAGAGCTTCTCGCGCGAGAATGAGAATGGCACACTACACGTCAGGAGAGCTGTGGGCAGTGTTCAACATGCGTGGATGACTCTAGAGCTGTCGACCATGTTGTGGTAGAAAGTGTGAAGGCCTTCGTTTTGATTGATGAACCAACCAGAAATGAAAATGAAGCCCCTCCCTGTTTAACTTAGCTCCATCCATCCTTGCTCTATTGTCATTATCATTCTCCAGCTGTGCTTGGTACTGAGTGCTTCCTCCAGTATGTTGATTCGGGCTTGCTGAGGCTTAAAAAAGCTTGGCGAACGCCTGCTTCTGCTTGGTGGTGAACTGGGTCTGCACCGCCCGCGCGCGTTCGAGGGCTGAGCCTACACGGTCGGAATTCACATAGCAGCATAGGTTTCAGTTCAGCACCACACAGTCCATCCACAGACCACTGGACAATGATAACGTACGAACGAGCTTGTTGTCCAGCTCGAGTTGCGTTGCCTTCTCAAGATCGCGCACGGCCTCGTTGAACGCCTTCGTCTGCACGAGCGCCTGGCTCCTGCGGAAGAGCGCCTTGACACTCTGCGGATCAATCCCAAGCGCTGCAGTCGCGTGTGATATGCAGTGTTCATGACGATACAACTTGGAGTAGCTCGTGGCAAGGTTGTTGTGGCACGCCAGTGCGATCGGATCGACGATCGTGGCTTCTTTCTTGTCGTAGGCGCAATCGACTGGACACTCGAGCCATCGCAGAGCCTATCATCACCAATGATGATGCGGATGAGAATGAAGGCTAACCATAGCGAATTCAGTATACGCAAGGCTCGCACCTTCTTGTAATAGCGTATTGCTGTCTTGTACTTCTCGCTCTTGAACGCTTCGTTGCCACGCGCTCGCAACTCGGCCGCACAATGAATCTTCGTGTCAAACCAGGACTTCTCGCTCGTGTTCAGTGCCGAAAGCGGCGCTTTCTGTAACAGCTCGAGCCTGCACGTCCATCCCCCTCTCCTGCCATCAGCACTGCTGTCTCCTGTGCGCTGTAGACGCTCAACTGCGCGATCAATAGCGAGCTCCTCGCTGTCGATAGGGAACTCGATGAGCAATGGAATGTCGCGGTCGCCCTCTGTCTCCTGCTGCTGCAGCAAAGCGCGCGCCTTGACACGCACCAGTGGCACGAGCTGTACCCCACGCGTTGTCACCACATCATCCTCGCCATTGGACAGCAACCCTACAGCGAATGAGCCTTCAGACAGCCGCTTTCCGTCCTCCAACACCTTCCACGCAATCTTCATCGTCGCCAATTGCCTTCTCTCTGTTGAAGAGCTACAGAAGAGTTACGTCATTCGTACCCCAAAGCGTAACCCCATCACCACAGCCTCTGATTCGATCCATTACATGAACAGCAGCTGGAGCACGACAAAGCATGCTACAAGCAGCGCAGCATTGACGACCAGTGCGCTACCGGCGCAGGTGTGGAGCTTGTCCCACTCATAGCGCAGACACATGAAGTCCTCGAGCTCGCAGCCCCAGTGGCCACACTCGCCCAGGTGCGTGCAGAGCAAGCGCGCCGAGTTCTCGCGGCAAAAGTCGTGCTTGACGAACGTGTTGGCCGACACCTGCGCGCATGAGCAGCGCGAGCGCGAGAGCGCTAGTTGGTGCAGCGTGTCGCTCTTCATGCACTCGTCCGAGCACATGGCGACGAGCAGGTCGGCCTGCTCGACCGGGCCGTAGCCCCCGGCGCGCACGTTCTTGATGTACACGATGTGCGACTCGCACATGGTCGCCATGATGAACGTGTCCTGTCCCTCTGTTGAGTCGATGAAGCTCCTGTAGAGCTCCAGATCGCAGTCGAGGCCCTCGAGCAGCTTTCTTGGACCGTGAATAGCTCTATCCGTAAAACCGCCGGCGGCAGGCACAGACGACGAAGTGAGACGGCTGGTGGCTTGGTGGAACTGACCGAGACGAGCAGCAGTCCTGGATGAGCTGTTGACGCGGGCATGACACTGTGTTGTCCAGTAGACCCAGAGCAGCCATGTGATGCGTAGAGCGCGCATATTGTATCTGGCGCTTCCGTGTTAAATGCAAATTTGTGGATTCGCGTCGTTTCGCGATAGTAGCCTTTCTAATAGAATATCCTGTTTAATAGTATATAGTTTTTATCAGGATATCCTAGTGAACAGCATACACAGAAAGCGAGAAATAATGGCGCACATTTCAAAATGGCGAGTGCGGAATTCGCGGCCGCGACGGCGCCGCCTGTGCGCTACGTGCGGCAGTTCGATCTGCTCTCGCCCGAGTACGAAGTGCTGGGTACGTCTGTGTCGACTGCAGCTTCTCTTGGTGGCTACTGCTCAGTACACACAGCAGCTCACGCGATGTTGTTTATGGATGGATTGCTTTGCAGACCCGAACCCAGACTTGCACGTGCTCTTCTCCGTACGTGATGTCTATCACTGCATCCGCGTGACGTGTAATCGTAGCCTAGAGCATGGTAATGAGTACTGTGAACATGACTGTGTGGCGCATACGCGATTTGCAGGAGTACAATGCGCTGTTCTTCGACGGGAAGCTCGCTGGCTGCGAGGTCAAGTGGAGCAGCCGCATGACGCTCTGGTGAGCTCATCATGCCTGTTGCTTTGCATTTTGTATGGTATCGTAGTGCTAACTCCAGTTTGTATACTCTCGTGTACACTAGCGCTGGGCTGTGCAGTTTCCAGCCACGAAGCGGCTTCTGCTCCATCCGATTGAGGTTCGAAACACAGTCGTTCTTGTGTGCTGCTCATAGTAAATGCTTACGTTGATTGAAATTCTGTGATCCGTGATGATGGTGCTGCTGTACTATATAGTGAGCCGCTGCTGAAACTTCGGCCGCGCAGCGACATGATCAACACGCTCTTACACGAGATGATCCACGCGTACGTGTTCGTTTACAGCCACGTGAAGGACCACGACGACCACGGCGCGGTCTTCCAGTCGCACATGCACCGCATCAACCAGACTGCTGGCACGCAGATCACGGTCTTCCACTCGTTCCACGACGAAGTGGACTCGTACCGCCAGCACTGGTGGAAGTGCAGTGTGAGCTAGCTCCTCGTTTACAAGTGGCACCTTGTGGCATTCGACAAGTTCTAACTGACAGTTGACACTTGTTATACTTGGTATTACTGCAGGGCCCCTGCCAGCGTGCGCCACCGTACTATGGTGTCGTGAAGCGAGCGATGAACCGTCCACCCGGCCCGACAGACCGCTGGTGGGATGATCACCAGGTGAGACTTAATTATTAGATGCTCCCAGTGGTATCTGCTGTGGAGATTGACAATGTCGGCGAAGACGAGAACCATTGTTCACCTTATTTTCTTTTGGTAATAATGATATATCTGTAGAAAAACTGCGGTGGGAGCTACGAGAAGATCAAGGATCCGCCGGGTTTCAAGGAGAAACAGGAGAAGAAACTGAAGAAGCAGCTGGAGGCCGCCGAGAAGAAGAAGAAGAAGACTGAAGCCGCAGCAACTCCGAGCGTCAAAAACTTCTTTCAAACGGTTTCAGCACCAGCAGACGAAGAAGGAAGTAGTAATGGAGGAGAAATTGGCACAAATCAAGCTTCGCAGGTCGGTGGTGACAAAGTATCTGGCAAGAAGCCGAAAGGAGTGAAGGCTCCAGCTCCTTCTCAGAGAAGCCACGACAAAGACGAGAAGAAGCCGAAAGCCAAGAAGCCTCGCGTTGAAGAGCCAGCAGACCCCAACAGCAGCAAGACAAGTTTTCCGCCACCAAGTCTTCCAGTGGTTTTGAGACCTCCACCACAGCCGGGCTTTACTATCCCATCGGATTTCTCGGGTGTCCCCGTTGTTTTCTCGATGGGTGACGACGAATTCTACCTCGCGGGTGACATCTACGCGCTGTTTCAAGGTACAGCGCGCTCGTCGAGCGTTCCATCGTCACTACCAGGAAGTACAGCAAGCATCCCCAAGAGCGGCACGTCTGCCCCCAACCAGGTTGTGGATCTGACGTTCTCAGACGACGATGACGACGTGGAAGAGAAAGCGAAACCCGAGCCAAAGTCTTCAGCTGTAAATCCTGAAATGAGTCAACGTTCAGGTGCTGCTAGGCAAGTGAGCACCTTCGAGTCCGAACCCAGAGGAGCAGCGGTAGCAGCAGAGGTGATAGAGATCGAGTGAGATGGTCACACGAGGTCAACATTGTGATTATTTTGTTCCCCCCATTTGCAAGCCACACTCGCTCTATGTCAGTCTAGGACTCAAACTCGAGTCGCGATCGCCCCATGAAGCTTGCGTTGTTCCCGAGCGCTGTTCGTGGCGTTTTCCCGCTGTCTGCGTCGTCGTCGGCGCCTCTGTGTGCAAGAACCAAAAAAGAAGAAGAAGAAAGTTCACAGACAGAGAGAGCGTCATCATCCACGAGCCTTTTGTCCCCACAACGAGTCAGCCCGCCAAACAGCCACACCAGCAACAGCAAAGTTCAGAGCTCGTACAGCGTTTCTTCGATCTTGTCCCACTTGTTGCTTGTGTGGAGCTGCTCGACGGCCTGTGCGATGCGGTGCTTGCGCACCATGGCGTCGAGCGCTATCTGCTTGCGCGCCTGCGTGAGCGCGTGCTTTTGCGCCTTGATCGCTCTACTGCGGTCGTCTTCCTGTGAGATGCGCTGCAGCAGCTGTAGGCGCGCGTACTCCTCCTTGCGCTTGATGCGCTCGACGTTCTGCTGCTTCTCCTCGACCGAGAGTGTCTTCTCCACCGTCTGCAGCAGTCGAGCTTTCTCGCGCTCCTCGTTGACTCGCTCCAGCTTCTCCTCGAGCTCCTGGCGCTTTGACAGCAGCTTGCTCTTCTCCTTCTCGCGCTGGAGCATGGCCATTTCGAGCCGCTTTTGCCGCACCTCGTCGTCCTTCTTCTGCTGCAACGCGCGCTCCTTGAGCTCCGCCAGCGTTTTCTTCTGGATCTCCTTGGCGCGCTCCGAGGCGCTCAGCTGCTTCTCCTCGATCTCGCTCTTCTTCTTCTGGAGACTCAGTTGGTTCTGCAGATTCGCCTGCTGAAGACGTGCATTCGCACGCTCGCGGCGCTCGACGGCCTCATGGTGGCGCTTCTTGTTCGCGAGCTCGACCTTCGTAAGCACCTGGCGCTCTTTCTCCAGCATCCGCTGGCGATTGGCAGCCACAAGCTCCTCCTGGTACCGCATCAACGCCTCCGTCTGTCGCTGGAACTCTTCGGCTTTCTGCGCGCGCTCGAATTCGCGCTGGAGCGCTTCCTGTTGCCGGAGCTGCTGTTTACGAGCCTCCTCATCCTGCGCGAGCTTGTCCTTCTCGGCGTCGAGCTTGGCGCGGAGCTTGCGCTGCGCGGCCTCGCGATCTTCCTGCTTCTTTTTCTCCATCTCGCGCTCGTGCTTCGTGGCCACGAGCGCCGCGCGCTTGTTCTTAAGCTCCTTCTGGAACTCCTCTTTGCGCTTGGCCTCCTCGGTGGCGCGCCGCGCGTTCTCGATCTGGATCTTGGCCATCTTGGTCTCCATCTCGATCACGCCCTGGATCTCGCGCTTCTGCCGGAGCTTGATCTTCGCCAGGCGCTTCTCTTCAAGCAGCAGCATCGTCGACGCGTCCGTGATCGCTAATTGTGCCGTAGGCTCGTCTTGAGGCTGCTGCTGAGCTCGCCAAGTGCTGACGCCAGCAGACTGCGACCGACGCGGCGGCGACGTGGACCTGTTGCATTTTGGTGACCGCGGTGAGAGGAAGGGATCGCCATCGGCGTGCGTGATGAGCACCTCGCGCTCCTTGCGCACGCTCTCGAGCTTGACCTGCCGGCTCTGCTCGTAGTGCTGCTGCCGGAGCACCGCGGCCTCTTTCTCCACGAGCGTGAACTTGCCACTGCGCCCGAGGAATTCGCTCGCGGCCCGCGGCAAGAGCTCGTCGGGCTCGATGCCCGTGCGCCGGCACGCCTCAAGACTACGCGGCGAGTTGACGCGCTCGCCCGTGCGCGCGCACGTGTCGACCGACACGACCTTCTTCACGCCCATGTCACTGTTCAATAGAGATGGCCTCGTGCGCGGCCAAGTGCAGCTTCGCGAGGGAGCTCACGTCCCCATTTTAGACCTGCTTCGGCGTCGCTAGGAATAGAAATCTCATCACGCAGGCAGAAGTGCTGGGGAAGTGCGAATGAATAAAAGAAAATGATGGTTTAGAATCTAATTAGAGATACGAGCAGGCGAGTCCAATTGTACGATAGTGCTAACTTAGTTGCGCTTCTTCTTGCCACGGCGCTCGCGGCCCTTCTGCGCGTTCGGGTTCATGCGGCCGTAGCCCACAACGAGGCTCGTCTGCTTTTCGGCCTTGACGCCCAGGTCGTGCGCCACGTTCTCTCCAAAGGCGCTGTTCATGACCTTCTTGTGCTGCCGCTGGCGCTGGCGCCAGATACCCATCATGAGCTGGTCCTCACGCAGTAGCAGGTCGCCGTCGCGGCCGCCCTTAGGCTTCGGCAGCGAGTACTTGGTGCCCGTGAGCTTCACGGGTCGGTTCGCGCGCGTATGAAACGTCATCTTGCCGTCCTGTCCGAGGCTGTAGGACACACGCTCCATCGTGTTGTTGCCGCACTTGGGGCAGAACATGCGCTCCATCTCCGTCGATGTCGTGAAGCACGCGACGCACTTGAGGATCCACTGCTTCACGCGCTTGATCAGCATGCCCTCGGACGACAGAAGGCGAAGGCCCATCTGCAGCAACACGTTCTGCATCGAAAAGTCCGTCGTGATGCACGCGGTCTTGAGTCCATCCGAGATCGCCTCCACGCCCTTGCCGTCGCCGAATGGAGACGCTATGAACTTGGCAAAGTTCGCGTCACTGATCCAGTTCTTGCCATCGTCGTCCAGAGCGCCGGCGTTACTCGACGCACCAAAGCCGCCGAGAATGCGCGACTTGACGTCGGCATTGCGCACCTCTTCACGCACGGGGCCTTGCGGCGCCACCGGCTCGTCGGCAGCAAAAGCATCGGCTTCCGAGCTCTTCTCGTGCACGAACTGGCACTCGTCGCCGTATCTGCAGCCCTCGGGCGTGTTGAAGAAGCGGCACGGAATCGCCACCTTCGGCAGGCTCTTCTTCTTCTTCTCGCCGTCCTCGCCTCTTACTTCGTTCTCTTCAACCTGCAGCAAGCTCTCGTCGTGGATGAACTTGCACTCGGCACCGTACTTGCAGCCCATGGCCGAGCCGAAGAACTTGCACGGGATCGACGGCTCCGAGGCGCCGACAACCTTGCCGTTCGCGTCACGCGCGATCGTGCGCGACACCTCGGGGCTCGTCTTCAGGTGCTCGATGCCGTTCGCCTCGGCCTCGAGCATGTACGTGAGCGCCATGACGCGCAGGTCCGTGAGCGACAGGTACGCAAAGTCGCCCGTCTTGCGCGAGAAGTTGACGACCGCGGTCATCGCGTCGGCCGACGGCTCGCGCGTCTGCAGCGTGAACGGCAGGCGCTCGAGCGAGTTACGCGCGCGCTTGTCACGAATCTCTGCGAGCACATCCGGCACGGTCCAGAAATTTTCGGCGAGCGCCGAGAGGTTGGTCCCCTTGATGATGGCACCAGAGTCGATCACGAGGTGCAGCACTTTCTTCTGCGTCGCGCCACTTCCAACGGGCGCAGGCACAGCTGGAGGTGTCACTGGGGTCTGTTGATTCGTGTCTTCGTCCACGTGCACGGCCGCGACGGCGTCCGCGAGACGCGCCACCTGCTCGTCCGCCGACATCGCTTCCTTCGGTCTCTCGATAGATAGCTGCTCGTGAGTGCGTCAACCTGTGTGCGAGTGAAGCCTCTTCCTTTGCCAATCAAATGTGTATTTTTTCAACCAATTAGAGTACATTGTATCGTATCATTTACACCAATGAGCGGTCTTCAAAGTAAAAGAGGCTACTATTCAGAGTTTTGGTGTACAATGGCTGCTTTGGATCGTTCTTCACCTTGCATTGCATTCTCCACTTGGAGGTGTTCACAGCATGACACTCCTCCTCAGATTATTCATTTGAACCTTGTACAGTATCGGATACCAACTTGGTCGTAGTTTGACATCCGTCCCCAATTTACTATCGAACGATCACACCGAAGCAAAACAACTGATCCTCGCAGACAAACAGCAGCAAGCAGGGGAGAGAGAAAGATCGCTATTCCAAAGAGCTCTTTACGATGGCGCACGTGTTCGGCGACAACGAGAAGGAGTCTGACTATGGCTACGTCTACAAGGTCTCCGGTCCACGTACGTACCGCTCTGCTCTCTATCTATGTCTCTGCTCTCACTGTTTCATTGCGCTACGGGCGTTGAAGCTGCTCACGCACTGCCTACTCGCCTATTCTGGCGAAGCTTCAACGCGTCGTTCCGCATGAAAATGCATGCAGATGGGATAGATGATCGATAGCCTATATCTACTGTAGCGAGTGCTTATACTCTTGTGTGTATGCTGATGTGTTTAATGCGTTGATGGTATGATTGTTGCAGTGGTGATTGCCGAGAACATGCATGGCGCGGCCATGTACGAGCTCGTGCGTGTGGGTCACGACAAGCTCGTGGGCGAGATCATTAAGCTCGAAGGCACGAACGCCTCGATCCAGGTCTACGAAGATACCTGTACGTCTCTATTTTGCCATTACAACTGCAGTAGCGACAACGGAGAACTCCTGCTTGTGCAGGGCACTCATTCACGTGTTTATACATTTTCATATCGTATTGCGATTTGCAGCTGGCCTGACGGTGGGTGATCCGGTGGAGCGCCGCAAGCAACCGCTATCGGTGGAGCTCGGTCCGGGCATCGTGGACAACATTTTCGACGGCATCCAGCGCCCGCTCGATTCGATCGCCGAGCTCACGAAGGACGTGTACGTGCCGCGCGGCGTGGACGTGCCGTCCTTGAACAACACCAAGCAGTGGCGCTTCAAGCCCGTGAGCTTCCGCGAGGGCGACCCGATCTCGGGCGGCGACATCTTTGGGCTCGTGCACGAGAACGACATTCTGCACTCGCACAAGATCATGTGCCCGCCAAACGTCTTTGGCACGGTCGTCAAGATCTACGGTAACCAAACGGACGGCAACGAGACGTTCAACCTGCAGGACACGGTGCTCGAAATTCGCGACGACACCACGGGCACGACCCACAAGCTCGGTCTCTCGCACTTCTGGCCCGTTCGCAAGCCGCGTCCTGTGGCCGAGAAGCTCGCTGGCAACGTCGCGCTGCAGACCGGCCAGCGCATCATTGACGCGCTCTTCCCGTCCGTGCTCGGTGGCACGTGTGCTGTGCCTGGCGCCTTTGGCTGCGGCAAGACCGTGATTTCTCAGGCGCTGTCCAAGCACTCGAACTCGGACGCTATCGTGTACGTCGGCTGCGGCGAACGTGGTAACGAGATGGCTGAGGTGCTGAACGACTTCCCTGAGCTCACGATGACGGTGAACGACCGCGAAGTGCCGATCATGAAGCGCACGACGCTCGTGGCCAACACGAGTAACATGCCCGTGGCGGCGCGTGAGGCGTCGATCTACACGGGCATTACGCTCGCCGAGTACTTCCGTGACCAGGGCATGAACGTGTCGATGATGGCCGACTCGACGAGTCGCTGGGCTGAGGCGCTGCGTGAAATCTCGGGTCGTTTGGGTGAGATGCCCGCCGATAGCGGCTACCCGGCGTACTTGAGCGCGCGTCTCGCTGCGTTCTACGAGCGTGCTGGTCGCGTGGCGTGTCTGGGCAGCCCGAACCGCCAGGGCAGTGTCACGGTCGTGGGCGCCGTGTCCCCACCCGGTGGTGACTTTTCGGACCCAGTCACGGCCGCGACGCTCTCGATCGTGCAGGTCTTCTGGGGGCTCGACAAGAAGCTCGCGCAGCGCAAGCACTTCCCGTCGGTTAACTGGCTCATTAGCTACACCAAGTACATGCGTGTGCTCGAGCCGTTTTTCAACAAGATCGACCCGGAGTACTCGACGCTGCGCACCAAGTGCCAGGAGATCCTGCAGAAGGAGGACAACTTGACGGAGATCGTGCAGCTCGTGGGCAAGGAGTCGCTCTCGGAGGACCAGAAGGTGATTATGGAGATCGCCAAGATCATCCGCGAGGACTACCTCCAGCAGAACGCGTTCTCGGACTATGACTTCACGTGTCCGCTCATCAAGAGCGTCGGCATGCTGCGTTGCATCATTTTGTTCTACAACCTGAGCCAGAAGGCGATCGCGGACTCGCCGCCGGATGCCAAGGTCACCTGGGCGCACATTAGGACGTCGATGAACCCGGTGCTGCAGAAGGTAATCCAGACCAAGTTCCAGCTGCCGAAGCAGCCCGAGGAGCAGATGAAGGCGTTCTTTACGGGCCTTAACGAGGAGATCGAGCAGGCCTTCCAGACGCTCACCGACTAAGTAACTGCTGTATCAGCCACCGCGCGCGAGCCACCGCACGCGAGAAAAGAAAGAAAGAGGGGGGACGTGGAGCTACTAGTGACGTGAAGAGCTACGCAGAGAATGTGAGGAGTGGTGGAGGAGAACGTGCGAGTGAGAGTTCCATAGCTCACTTAGTTCATGATGATGGTGAAGCGAAAGAAGAACGTAATGTATTCGTTTGATAATCCCCACAAGCACGCGAACGAAAGAAAAAACCCTTGGCACTCGAGGAGCTGTCCATTTGAAGTTGTTGTGGGGCCAGAAAGGATTGGTGAGGCATGACCAAGTCCTGACGACAATGCAGTACCGTTTTGAGAGATACCAATTTACACGGTTTTGCACTGAGTTGTGTACTTTTTTTGAAAACGTGCTGAAAGTTGGTCCACATTGACACACAAAATTGGTAATATAGCTAACATTAGTATCTAAGTGAACAGCATCACAAGATGCCCAAGTACGTGTCTTCTGCCAAAGTTAGAG
>JAASGT010000620.1:0-20009 GCA_023334315.1 Globisporangium alternatum
AACCGCTGCATCCACCGCGTGCCTCTTGTCAGTCGTGATGGCGCACCCTTGCCTGCGTTCGAGAAGGACCAGAGCGTGATCACGACTGTGGACTGGGAGCGCCGCTTCGACCACATGCAGCAGCACTCGGCGCAGCACCTGTTCAGCGCGATTGCCGAGAAGTACGGCTACGACACGACGACGTGGTCCATGGGCGAAGAGCGCAACAACGTGGAGCTCGTGCCGTTCCCGGGCTCGGACGCCGCCAAGAGCAAGCAGAAGACCGTGCCCATGGACATCCTGCTGCAGATCGAAGAGGAAGTGAACGACGCGATCGTCGAAGGGTTGGCCATGACACCAAAGTTCGCGACGCCTGGCACCCCTGAGTGGGAGAAGATCGCGGCCAAGTTCAGCGCCGAGCAGATGCCCGAGGCCATGCGCATCGTGTGCATCGACGGCATCGACGCCAACCCGTGCTGCGGCACGCACGTCAAGAACCTCTCGCTCTTACAATCGCTGCGCATTTTGAACATTGAGGCTGCGCGTGGGGCCACGCGCGTCTGGTTCGTCGCTGGCAAGCGCGTGAATCGCGAGTTCTCGCGCATGTTTCGTCGCGAGCAGGCGATGGTCAAGCTCTTCAGCTGCGGGCCCGAGGAGCACGCGTCCCGCGCGGAGAAGCTGTTGCAGGCGCAGAAATCTTCATTAAAGGAGATCAAGAACCTGCAGAACGAGCTCGCAGCGTCCATCGCGGCCGAGTTGCTAACGCAGAGCAAGAGCGACTCGGACGCACCGGCGCCAGTGGTTCAGTATCACCGCGTGGACGGCGACCTGGTTTTCCTGCAGGCGATTCTGACGCACTTGGGCGACGCGAAGGAGAAGACGGTTTTCGTGCTCGCGGCGGGCGAAGTGCGCTCGGAGGCCATGTTCGTGCTCGCCGGCCCCGCACCGTTCATCATGCAGCACGGCAAGGACGCGGCGCTGGTGATCGACGGCAAAGGTGGCGGTGGCAAGAACGGCGTCTTCCAGGGCAAGGCCAAGGGACTGAGCAAGCTTGACACCCTGGTCGTCAAGCTCACGGAGCTTCGCGTCGGCATTTAGAGAAAGAGCGAGTGCTATGAACTGGGGAGAAGGCGTTTGTTTGCAAGACAAGTGTCGCTTCTAATACATGTACTTGCGGGATATAGTGAGCACAGCTCAGGGCTTGCTAGCCGCCGCTGCTGCTGCTGCTGATTATAACTCGGTCGCGTCTTCGTCAGGCGCTTAGATGGGCATGTAGCCCTGGCTGCGGAACGTGTTCATGCGCACCACGGCCTTGTACACAGCGAAGACGAGGCACATAGCGAACGCGACGGCGAGCACGACCAGCGACGTGCTCGACAGACGCGTCCACGCATCTTCGTCATCTTCAGTCTCAGCAGCACCAGCGCTTGGGATTGCAGCCACCTGCACCAGGTGCTGCTCGGTCGGTGGAGTGTAGTTGCAGATCTCCTGCCACGTGCCAGTCTTCGCGATGTGGTTCTTGATGATCGCGTTGAACTCTTCCAGCGGGCAATCGCTCGACGAGCACTTGTCCAGCTTGACCTGCTCGCGCTCAGTTTTTGGCGACCAGATGAACGTCTGCACGGAGTACGTCTCGTCGCCCGTGTCGGCGTTCTTGCGTGCGTGGAGCTCGAACGCCAGCGTCGTGGCCGGGTGCAGCGCCGTCATGCCGAGGGCCTTCGGGAGCCCTTCAAAGTTGAAGTTCCAGCCGAGCATCTTGCCGAAGCCGTAAAGCAGCTCGCGGTGGCCGTGGTACGAGAAGTAGCGGTACTGGTTCGGCGCTGGCGACGTTGGGTTCGCGGCCGAGTTGAGGTTCGCGAGCAGCATGTCCGAGAAGCCGCCGACCCAGTACGTGATCTCGCGGTCGGTCGAGTAGTAACGCTCCATGAGGTTCTGGAACGCCAGGCTCTCCAGCTTGCTGCTCACGTCCGGCGTAAGACCTTTCGCTGGCGGCAGCTCCTCGTCGCGGTCAAAGATGAACATATCGGCGATGTCCTTCACGCCGAGCACGAGGTCCTCGCCGCCCACGCTCGGGATATCCTGGAGAGGCACGCCGCAGATCTCGCCCATCTTGGTGAGCACGTCGTCGTTTTCCTTGAGCAGTTCCAGCGCACGCGTCGCCGCGTACACGCTCAGATCGACGTTGAGTGTGGCCGCACATGGACCCTTGGGGGCCGCGAACTCGTGCTCGTTCTTCAGGAGCTGCATGGTTACAGGCACGGGCTGGTGAGGAAAGCCTTTGGGGCCAGTGCCGTCCGGGTACAAACCGTAGCCGAGCGCAGTCGCGCTCTGCGAGCAGCGCGTCGCGGCGTCGGCGCGAAAGTACGTCTCAAAGTGCGAGTGGTTGACACCATTGAACGAGGGCGAAAGGAACTGCTTCTCTTCCACGTACACCTTACGCACGTACTCGCCCGCCGCGAGCATCTGGTGCATGCCGATCTCCGTGAGCTGCTCGAGCGGCACCTTGTACGCCTTCAGGTTGCCCACATTCGTCGGGCAAATGTACTCCACAACACCGTTCGGCGCGCGGCTGCCGTGGCGCGACAGCGTCACCAGGCGGCGGAGCTCACTATGTAGTAGACAAGGAGCATGCACATGCACATACGCTATTAGAACCAAACGATAAGAGATGAAGCAGCGCTCGTGTCGTCACGTAGCTCTTCGCGCTGCAGACGAAAGAACGTGACCGTACCTTGGAGACCCGGCCGTTGGCTCGGCCGCTGCGACGGCGGCGAGACTGAGTGCCAGCAGTGCGAAGCTCGTGCGCTGCAGCATGAGGGCTGACGGTAGACGTGAGTACGGAGAAGGAGGTGCGGGGCGGAGGGGGCGAGGGGGAATGACGAAGGCGCACGTCCGTTTGCTCGTTTGTTGGGATCTTGCGAAATGGCGTTGGTGGTGTGATGGCTGAAACGGAAACAGCCTCGTCTCTTTCGAATAAGGCACACTGTTCGCCACCGATTGAAACAACGAGTACTATTGCTCACACACTCATCCATCACCGCAATCCAAGTTGGACTGCTGCCACCGACTGCTTCAGCATGTCGCACCTGTTGTTGCTGGATCTGGATCCTTGCGCTTGCGTCGCAAGTCAATGCTTGTTCGTGCAAGCAAGTTGTTGCGTGTTGCTCACATGGAAGCATCTTGCTGCTGTTGCTGTTGTTGGAGCAAGTCGGGTCGAGTCGTTGTCCTTGGTCAGCTATTGTTATTGGGAGCAAATTGCTTGCATTCACGCAAGTCGGAGAGGGCAACCAAACGCAACTCTGGTTCACGAGGCTTTCGTGATTGGGTTGTAGACGCACGCAAGGATGCCGAATTGTCCTCTTTTTGGTTAAGCAGATGACACCTCGTCTCACACTGCGAACGAGTGGCTCCGCTTGCCTCAGAGCTTCAGGTCGGTAGTCCCTCCGTGAGGTACCAGTCCGTTAATCAATCAGTCACGCTGTCAGCAACGATTATGCTTGACAACAACAACACATCCGGTAAACAACCTAATCAACGCACAACAATTTGCTGGTCTTGCGTGCAAGTGCACAAATCCAGCAAGCAACCTTGCTTGCTTCACAACAATTTGTTACACTTTATCGACCTCATCATCATTAACATCCTCACAAGCTCAGGTTGAGCTTGTTGATCACGGCGTCGGCGAACTCGACGCGGCGCGAGAGCACCTCCTTCACGCGCGCGGCCGAGAGCTGCCACTCGACGCCGCGCGCCTTGCGGCCAAAGAAGTCGAGCACGTCGTCCGGTGCATCCACGTTGAGCACGCTGGCGATCTGGTTGAGCGCCGCAAAGGTCTCGCGGCACTCACAGTGTTCGCCAAAGAACGCGCTCAGCACGCGCACGTCCTTGTCGAACTGAAGCGCGCCTAGCTGGTTAAAACGCACGTTGCGGGCGCTGAACCACTTCTCGATGATCTCGGTCGTGCACTTGGCCACGGTCTCCACGAGGCTGCTGTAGTTGGCAGCCGAGAGTGTTGAGTGGAACGGCCCCAACAGCGCGCGCATGCAACTCACAAAGTGGTGCGCGAACGGGTCGTTCGCCTCGTTGAATGTGAACATCTGCTCGCTGAGCTCATAGTGCACGGCCGGGCGCTTGGAGTTGGCTGTGAGCAGACCGCCGAGCGCACTGATGATCTTTGGCTCAAAGACCTTGCACAGCTTCTTGCGCGACGCGACCAGCAGCTGCGTGAGCTCGGCCGACGAGTCCTCGAGGCCGCTAAGGCATGTGAGGATGTGCCTGGGCACGTCGGGGAAGTCCTGCGGGAGCTCGTTCTCAAACTCGCGCTTGAGCTGCGCAATGTACTCGGCCGTCGTCTCGAGGCTGTTCATGACAACGTCTGGTCCCAGTTCTTTGCGGGGCTCCGGCACGCCGCTTGCTGCTGCTGTTGTTGGGAGCTGAATCGGTCCCATGTTCTTGCTGAGCTTGGCGAGCTGCTGCTGCATCTGGTCGCGCAACTGGCTCGAGGCGCCGAGGAGCCCCGCCGTGTCCTCCACATCTGCCAGTTTGACGTGCGCAGCCATGTTGCGGATGCGCGAACGCATCGTGTCGCCCAGCGCGTCGCGCAGCACCGTGTTGATCATGTTGAGCACACTGGCCGCGCAGTCCACGTGCCCCGTCGCGAGCGCGCGCAGCCCCGAGTTGCGCGACACGTAGAAGATCTCGTCTATCGCAGACGAGATCGGGAACGTGAGCACTTCGTCGCCTGCATTCGGCAGCGACGACGACGGGCCGGACGAGTGGCGGATCTCCTCCCACTGGAACGCCTTGCGCGCGGCCTTGTTGAGCAAGTCGTTCTCAAAGTAGCAGTAGTACCCCGCGAGCTCTTGCACGGTCTTGCCCAACTCGCTCTCGTGGCTCAGCGGGAGCACGTGTGTGGCTTGCTCTCTGTTGTTGTTGCTACTTGTTCCCTCGTTTACAGAAACCACAACCACTCGTGACCGCATGAAGCGCTCGTAGGTCTGCGTATGCTGGATCACGAGCGCCACTTCGTTCAGCTGCTCGTTCAAGACGGCGATCTCGTCTTCTGCTGCATGGCTACTGTTCGCCGCCTCACCCGCATTCACAGGTGAGAGCGATCCACGCGCCAGCGTCTGCGTGTTCTGTGACGTCCTCGGGGTCGTTGTATTCGAGGCTACTTGCTGCTCGCTCGCCGCGGCCGCCTGCATACGGTCGTGGAACCTGCGCTGCTGCATATACGCACTTAGCACGGCCACTGCGAACTTCTCGCCAATGCCGTAGATCGCCTGGATGAGTCTATTGGCCCCCGAGATGCGAGCAAAGCAGCTTGTGAGCAGCTGGTCGTACTCTTGACTGACGGCGGCGATCTGGTTGAAGATCGTCGTGAGGTGGTCCATCTGCTCGCGGGTGCTGAACGAACCCTTGGTCATGCCCGAGAGCTGCTCGTCCAGAGAGCTCTTAACGTACGCCAGCAGCTGCTGGAAGCCGCGCTCCTCGTACTCCTGGCTCACGATCTGGAAGAGCGGCGCGTAGGTCTGGACCTTGGCGCGCTCGCCCGCGCGCAGCCCATCGTCGAACGAGCTCTCGATGATGCCCTTAAGGTCGTTCTCGATCGTGTCCATGCGCAACTTGTCCGCGACGTCCAGCGGCATGAGCTGTTCGATCGCCTTGAGCTCCTTGAGGAACTTGGCCGCCTCTGGGTACGTGCGGTGCTGCATCGCGCGCCGGATGCCGACCATGGCGTTGCGCAGGTTCAGCAGTTGGCTCGACTGCGCGAGGCAGGCGCTCATGCGCGACTGGATGATGTCGATACGCCGCACCTCGCGCGTCATCTTCTCAGCCACATCGTTCGCGTTCGCGATGCGCTCGACGACGCCCCCGGTCTGTGCGCTCAGCACGGTCACCTCGGGTGTGAGCAGTAGCAGCTCGCGCAGCGATTTGTGCACCGCGAGCTTCTCGTCCGCCGCCGGGTCCGCCACGAACGCCAGCGCCTCTGTGTGTAACGTCTGCTGCTGCGTCTGCACGTCCGCGAGCCGCGCGAGGAGCTCCGCGTGGCGCTGCTCGCGGCGCCCTCGTTGGCCCATTGCTGTGGCGGCTTTCTTGGATCTGTTGTGCTGCGTTAATGCTTAGAAAAGTTGTTTTTGCAACGTATTTTAGTTCAAATGCGACGAAATTATATAAAAATCATTTTGTCACATTTTCAAAAAACAAGTTTACTGATCGCCATCACACATGGAGATCGCGCAGTACGTGGCGCTCTGCACGCGGCTCTCGCGCTTCGTGCAGCTGCAGACGCTCTCTGCAGATGACGCCGCTCTACTATGCGCGACGTGTGACGCGTTCCTGGCATTCTATGCCAAAGAAGAGCAGCAAAAACAGGAGCAATCTCCAGCCACCAACAGCAACAGCTTGAGCCTCCTGGGCGGCATCTCGAGCGCGACCATGGACGACATCGTGCTGCTCACGATGCAGAAGCTGCTGCTGGGCGTGGTCACAGCCAGCGAACCGCGCGTGAAGGAGAGTGTGTTCCAGGTGCTGGCGCACGTGCTGGAGCGCAATGCGCTCAAAATTCGCGCATTTGGCGAGCAGAAGCTGATGGGATTTTTGCAGAGCTGCGTGCTGTACCTGCCGACGCCCGACGCCGCGCTCGACCACAGTAATGACAGCGAGAAGCAGCGTGTGAGTAAGGCCTTGCAGATTCAGTCCGAAGAACTGCGGCTGCACATCCTCACGTGTCTGCAGCTGCTGCTGCGCAATAGGGCGCCAGACTTGCGCTTGAGCATGAGTAGCGCAACACCATCGGCAGGCACGGAGCAGATGCACTTCTTTGCGTACGTCGTGTCGGCACTGCTGCACATCGGAGAGCACGACCGGTGCCGTCCCGCAGCCCATCTTGCAGTGGAGACCCTGGCGCTGCTCATGGACTTCCTCCACGATCCAGTGCTGCTGCGGCAGTTCTTCCCCGGCGTGTCCGTGGGCATGTGGAAGACGATCAACGCCCCGCAGCAGTCGTCCAAAGTGACGGTGGCGGCGCTGCGCTGTCTTGTGCAGAGCCTGACGCTCTGCATCAGCGACGCAGTGACCCAGAGCAGCAGTATCGGCAGCGGTGCCTCGTCGTTCACGATTGAAGCGCTTCGGGCACTCACACAGCAGACTGACGACAAGCGAGCCACAGCCACAGCAGATTCAGAGATCAAGCAAGACGCGTGGCTCCAGGAGACGGCCGTGAACGTCGACATCGTGCTCTCGAAGCTCTTCGTGTCCATCCAAGTCGCGCACAAGTCGTGGCGCATCCGCGAGGCGCTGGTTGACCTCTGCGGTGCAGTGGTGCTCGCGAGCCGCGTGACGCTGCGCGACTCGTTCTTCCGGTGCTACGAGGAGCTGCTCGTGCTGCGCGTGGACTCGATCTGTGAGGTCTCTGCCAGCGCCCAGCGGGTCATCAGCACACTTCAAGACGAGCTCTCGACGGACGAGTGGCTGCAGATGGTGCCCGTGCTCGCGGATCGCTTCCAGATGCATCTGTCCACGCTCTCGCTCAAGTGCTCGACGGACCACGAGAGCGCGAGCGTGAGCCTCATGCGCAAGCTCATCGGGTACGTGAGCTTTCTCGGTCGCCGCCTCGGACCGTACTTGGACGCGTCCATGGACACGATCTACGCCGCGCTCTGTCGAGTATTCGAGTTCGACGCCATTGACATCGACCTCGTGCTCCACCAGAAGTACATTGACGCCGTCGACAATGTCGAGAATGAAGACGAAGATGGTGGTAATGGTGCGAAAGAGAAGGCACTGACGACGTCCCAGTTCCAGAAGCGGCTGCGGTTCTTCCACGAGGAAGAGTCCGTGAAGACTGCGACGCAGCTGCTGCTCGCAATCGGCTCGGTCTCGACGCCTGCGCTCTTCATCGATTGCGCGTTCACGCTGCTGACCAGTGGAGAAGATGCGGACACGATGATGGAAGAGCGTCACGCTGAGGTCTTCCTTGTGCTCAACGGGTTCCTCAAAGCCTATGTGAAGACTCCACACGGAGGACTCGATACTGAAGACACACTGCTGGCAACAGAAGCCACACAAGAGCAGAATGGCGTGGACGTCCACCTCGTGGGCCGCATTCTCGAAGACCTGCTGGTCCTGGACGCCTGGAGCGAGCACTTAGAATACCGTGAGATCGACGGTAGACAACTACGAACGAGACGCAGCCTCAAGGCCGCGGTCGCGCAGCGCGCGCTCATGGTCGAGTGCGTAGGCGTGTGTGTAGAGATTCTGCACCGCGACTTCTCCGTCTTCCTGCTGCACACGTTGTACCCGCTCGTGGAGAAGCTTGGCTCGCGCGACGTCGAAGTGGAGCACGCGGCGCTCGCGGCGCTGCACAAAGTCTACTTTTTCTGTGGCTACGCGTCCGTCGAGGCGCTCTTCGAGGCCAACATGGACTACTTTGTGGACGCGCTCTGCTCGCGGCTCGAGCATTTGGAGGCCTATCCGCTCACAGCGCTGGTTGTTGAGGGTTTGCTGCGCCACACCAAGATCGCATCGCTGCCGCTCGTGGACGAGGTCGCCAATTCGCTGCTGCACAGTGTGGATCTGTACCAGGACTCACCGTACATTAGCAGCCTGTTGCGTGCGCTCAAGCTGCTGCTGTCCAGTGTGACAGCTTCTGCGGGCACGTTCGAGAAGACTGAGCGCCAGGAATGCGTTGAAATTGGCGGTCCGATGATACGCGAGCAGACAGATTCGCTGCTGAGCCAGTTCATCAAGGAGATCCGCATCCTGAACAACGAGAAGATCGGCTACGAGGACGACGAACTGGACAACTCAACACCTTTGGATGCAAGCAAGCAAGAGGACACGAGTGACGAAGCCCGGATGAAAGGCGCCATGCCGGTCGAGTACGACGAGCGCAGTGCGTTGGATGGACCGCGTGAGGAAGACGATGACAACCGGCGTGAAGACGCACAAGGGTCATCATCGCGCTACACGGCGCTGGTCGTGGAGATCCTGGACCGCTCGGGCCACTTTTTGTCCGAGTCCGAGCCGATCGCGTGCTGCCTCGTGCTGTCAATCATCGAGGAGGGCGTGCTGCTGCTCCGAGCGTCCAGGAAGGAGCTGCTGCCGCTCATCCACCGGCTCTGGGGCTCGCTGCTGCACCGTCTTGAGGTGCCGAACAAGCCTATTGTGACGGCCACGATTCGCCTTGTGAGTACATTGGCGCTTGTTGCTGGGGATTTCATTGGCGAGCGGTTCGTGGAGAACGTGTGGCCAGCGTTACGCAAGCATTTGCGCGGCATGGAGCTGCTGACAGAGAAACAGAGTGGCGGGACGCAACTGACGCGGTCCATGTTGCTGCTTGACAGTCGTGCGCAAGTTGCAAGTGGGACGTCCGACTTGCGACCTGAACAACAAAAAGAGCCAACAACGCAAGCAAGACATAGACGTACGCAAGATTCGCAGCTGCTTGTTGCCGCGCTCGAGTGCCTCGCAACAGTGTGCAACAAGTCCAGCGCCGTTACGTTCATCGTTCCCGAGGTGGCTGCAACAACGAAAAAGTATCTGAGTGCGCACCTTCCACTGCACGTTGTGCACGCAAGCAAACACTTGTTTGCTGCGCTTGCGGAGCTCAACGGCGACGAGGTGTTCTGCGCACTTGCGCCACTGGCCGACTGGACACCGCCACGACCTCCGAGCGCTCGCTTCCCCGCGTTCACGATGGACGCCACCAGACAGTTCTACAAGCCGCATGGTGGTAGCGCAACAACAACAGCAACAAGCAGCGCAGCAAGTCGCGAGCATGCGACGTGTTTGATCCGGCAACTGGTAAGACACCAGTGAACAACATGCGTGGGAATGTATCCAGAAGTGAGGGTTCGAATCAGCAGAGCTCTAGTCAAATCATTGCGGGAACGATAAAGGAACCCATCCCATTCGCCACATGGCAATGACTACCTTGTGTGACTTGTGTGCAAGTGATCATGTGCATGGCGACAATGTTGTCACGGGCATCTCAAGCAAAGTGATCACGATCGCATGGCCATAGACATGTGTGTTTCTTAGTTTTAATGATGACGGCGGCGGTATGCACACCACGTGCGCTGGTTGCTTTCGCTTCTGCATCGCACGCTCCTCTCTCACTATGCGCTCGAATGTTGTGGGAATTTTGAAAACGCACGCACGTGAGAGCCGCATATTGGCACATCCATCCATATGCGCATGGAGCAAATGTCTGAGCTTGGACCGTTTGGAGTGTTGAAGTAGAGACTCGGCGCATCAGCATTTGGGGGAGTGCGTAATTCTCTATATCGGATAATATTATAACATTATACGAAAATATATATTCAAAAAAATATGTATAAGTTGTTACAACAAAAATAAAATTCTGATCTTGGTATATGTATATAACATCTTGAGCTTAACCAAACAGTGTCAAGAAAAGCAACTGGACTCCAGCACCATCCTCCACAACCTTCAAGTGCGTTCGGTGTTCTGTTGTCCGTCTCTGACTCTCTCATGGCTTTTGCCAGAGAGGGGCCAGTATTCAGGCATCCGAATCTTCCATACAAACTTCCACACAAAAAGTCGCCCAACAACACAAACGGACGACAACAAGCGACTTTGCGAGCAAACAAAACAACGTGCTCTGTTGCTTTTTGTTGTTGTGTGGGCGTTCTCCCTATTATAAGCGCCACTTGTGCGCTGGATCCCATCAAAGCGGCTACACGCATCACCACCACCGTCGCAAGAAGAGAGAGAGAGACCCACGCGCCGCCACAGAACAGATCGAGCGACTAAGACGAAGAAAATCTAGCGATGGTGCCCGACTTGCTGCGCGTCGTGCCGCTTAAGCTCCACGTGCGCAACGCCACGCAAACCAACGGCGAGGCCCCTGTGGTGCGTACAAATAAACACACCAACAACTCTCTCAACAAGCACAACAACAACTTGCTAACGAGTCTTGCTTGCGCGTGTGTGTATATATGTTCTTGCTTGCGAACACCTACAGTACGAGCTCTTCTGCCGCTGGCGCAACGAGACGAAGAAGCCCGGCGACTCGTTCTCGTACACGGAGTGGAGCGTGTGGAAGACCTTCGAGGCGTTCCAGACGCTGGACGCCAAGCTGCGCGCGCAGCGGCCGCACTGCCAGTTTGCCAAGATGATGGTCACGGTCGCGTTCGCACCCGAGCACAAGGTGCGCATGTTCTTCCACCAGGACCAGACGGCGCGCTTCCTCGAGAAGCGTCAGAAGGAGCTCGACTACTACATGCAGCGTATCCTGCTCTTCCCGGGCGTAAGCGAGTTTGTCAGCGGCACGGGCTCGCGCGTCTTGGCCGAATTTCTCGCCGCCGACAAGCACGTCGACTGCTCGCGGCTGCTGCTGGCGTCCGATCTCACGGCGTCGGGCGTCTCGCTCAGTCCCACGTCGCTCTTGGAGCACTCGCAGGCGGAGATTGGCAGTGGTAACAGCGCCATGTTGCGCACGCTCAACGTGGACATGCACGCGGCGTTCTCGCCCTCGCACTCGTACGCGTCGTCGAGCGCTACCGTGAGCTCCTTTGACAAGCATCGCGGCGGTGCGAGCGGTCCCGCGACGTCGTCGCGAAAGGTCATCAAGCAGGAGATCGAGGACGAGCTTGTGCTGCGCTTCGGCGAGCACCAGCTCAAGCGCTTCCGGAAACACGCGCGCGCGTTCCGCAAGGAGAACGACCCGACGGTCGCCGTGCACGAGTTCACCAAGTACGTCGCGGCCGAGTACGACGCCGAGTTCGCCTCGTGGCTACTGCCGCGGTTCCTCAAGACCGTCAAGCCTGAGGACAAGAAAATTGCTCTTAAAGAGGCCTGCGGCGACGCGCTGCTGAACGAGCGGGACGACGCGGCGAGCCAGAAAGCACGCAAGGACGAGCTCAAGAAGATGCAGCGCGCGGCCAGCGCCCAGTCGATGACTGACTCCAGTACCAACAACCCAGCGGCCTCATCGGCGGCCAAGCTGTCTCGCAAGAAGAGCAGCAAGGAGATCCTGGCGCGAGTCGAAAAGTACGCGCGCGGCAATGCCGAGCACGTTGAGTCGTTCAAGGTGGCGGCCAAGGCGCTGGGGAACCAGGAGATGACGACCCAGCAGTTCGTGTCCTTCGTGCGCGCGACGTTCGGCCGCACGAACGCACAGGAGATTCTCTTCCTCGTCGTCGACGTCGTGCCGCTGCCGCACGTGCAACGCGAGCTGCGCGAGGTGCTCTCTATTTAAGGCAACAGGGCTCGCTCGTCGTCCGTGTGCGGTTGTCTTGTGGTGCAGAGCAGTTGTTTGGTTTGATTTGATTTTGGTGGGTGGGGTAGTTGATGGACTGTAGACAACGGAGGTGATTGATTGTATCGAGAGAGAGAGATCTCCTCATTTTGAAAGAGCGCGTTTCAGGTCTCTTCCTCGATAGAAGAGGGAGAGTTGGCGACGCTCACGCACGCATGGCTCATGATAGCACGCAGACGACGCAGAAGAACTGTAGCAACTATGATTTGTTTTATATATATTCTACTTTATCGATGCGCTCGTTTTTCTTGGGAATGCACGACAGCCAACCATTGTTCGAACTTGCTTACTAGGAGGTGGACGAGAGGACCTCGTCGACCTGGAGCACAAACGCCTTGAGCGCCTTCTTGTCCATCTTTGGGCCCACGCCGTTCTTGATCAGGTTCACAAAGTGGTGCTTCGTATACAGATCCTACAGTAACAACAGACAAACAACAGAATTTCAACATTGTTGGAAAATGTCGAAATTGGTTCAGCACCAATTTCCCACCACCCACATGGTAAATCGCCAGACAAACCGAAAGACACGTACCTTGTTCTCCTTGATCCACGCGAGCACATCCGCCGCGTCGTCGTAGTAGAACGCCTTGACATAGTTGTTCACGTGCTCACGGCCGCGCGGCACGGCGGCGCTGCTGATGTGGTTGATCAGGTCGAGGCCGTTCTGAAGCGCGTGCAGGTCCATCGACATGAGTGCGCGGCCCTGCGGTGTGCACTTTGTCACGGAAGAGAAGCCGTTGAGCAGCGTCTCCATGATGCTCTGCACCATCGCCGCCCAGATCTCTTCGCGCGCATCAACGGGGATCGAGCCGTCGGCCAGGATCTGGAGTCCACCCCAGGCCTCACCACACTTTTGCACCAGGTGCACGATGTAGTCGTTGTGGTGCTCGCTGATGTACGTGATGTCCCACTCGATCTGACTGATCGCGTGCAGCAACCTGGGCGCGTCGACGAGCTTCGTCGCGATGCTGCGGTATGTGAATCCCCGTAGTTGATTCGCGAGTACTTTGTTACGGGTGTACACCTCCTCCATGAGGCAGTGGTACCGGTCAGGCAGGTACGACCGCGCCGTAGCTTCAATGGCCTTTAGCAGCCGCACCTGCGTGCAGACGACCTCGCACGCGATGCAGCGTTCAGCGAGCGCGTACAAGTTGCGTTCGTTCGCGTCTTCTAAAGCGACGGGCACGCGCGTGATGCGTCGAAGCGTGACAGTCTTCTCGACACTCGGTGCAATTGGCTGCTGACCTGGTTTGTGTTGGATCCCAGAGCTCTTGTTACCACTGGCGAGAGGTTTTGTGTGCAGCGCAACTGACGTCTGCAGGAAGGTTTCCCCAGCAAGCATCTCGTCCGCGATCCGACAAATGTTGTGCTTCAAGCCATCCCATTGCAAAAGGTTCGAGCCGTTGTCGCTGCGGCCATGGAGCAACTGGATGACCGCGTCGCGGTCCGTGAAACTCGTAAACACGGCGTAGGCGTAGAACTCAAATATGCGGTTGAGCATGAGCATGATGTCCCACGCAATGGTCGGCAGGTGCTCCATCATTTTCAGGTACACACCACAGAACCTGCTCACAACAGAGCAAAGCAAAGATGATACGTCAACACAAGTGAGCATCACCACAGAGATCGCAACAACCAGCAGACCGTACCGAATGTAACCCGCGAGTGTTGACGAGTTCAGCACAATCTCCGGCTCGTCGTCTCCAGCGACAATGGGCGCTTCCTGGTTGTCGTGTTCCGTATTCCCATCACTGGCATCTGCTCTGTGCTTCTTAACTGCGACTGGCTGCGTCTCGTACTGGAAGCGAATCCCTTTCTCCAGCGACAGCCATCCGCTCGAGTTCTCCGCATTGAACGGATTCCCATCAATGTGGAAAGCTGGAAACACGCGCCGTGTGTAAATCGGGTTCATCGTGAACTCGTCGCGCGCTTTCTTCGCAAACAAGTACCCGCTGCGCTTTTCAATCAGACGCAACAGTCCAGTTTCGTCGTCGCCATCTTCGAGGAACGTGATCACGCGCTGCCAGTTCTCCGTGTCCACGAGCATGCGCATGAGCTCAATGTTGTCGTCGTGCAGCGCATTCAGGTACTGTTCGCATTTTGCGCGAATACATGACCGCAGTCTACACACAGAAGCAAGACACAGTGAGCCAACACACCATTTCAACACCAGACCACAAAAGCCAAGCGTCCTTACTTTGTGGTCGCTGCGCCAGTGAACTCTTCGCCAATCTCGATGAACGTGTCGGTGGCATGCGAGAGTGCGATGATGTGCTCCATCTTGTAGCCTACACACAGTACCAAAGAGTCGTGATTCAGGTCTGTAAGCTCTAGCAACCAAACAAAAAGTGATGAACCACAAAGTCTGGAACCTCACCGTAGGTCATGTCGAGCCGGTCGAGCACCTCCATGACGTTCTGTTGCATGTTCTCCCACACGATTTTCCGATACCGCAGCAGTGTCATGCCCGTCTCGCACAGCACCTGGCTGTACCGCGATCGCTGCGTGGTGACGCTGCTCTCGCTCGAAATGCTGCTACTGCGCTTCGTGCGCGGTGACAGGAGTTTCTTCAGTTTCGCGCTCACGCCTGCGACAGAGCCTTCGCTGTTGCGCGGGTGCTCGTTCTCTTCGTTGTAGTCATCGTCGTCGTCAGAATCGTCATCGTCGTCGATCCCGCAGCGATGCAGGTATTCGACATCGTCGTTGTTCGGGTTGAACGGGTCGCGATGCCACTGGACCAGCAGGTAGTACGTGTGCATCAGGTCCGTGAGCCGCTCAAAGCCGTTCTTGACGTCTTCGATCGCCTTTGCGGCCGTGGAGAGCGCGCCGTGCACGCTCTTGTTCTTCGTGCTTTTGCTGCTGGGCTTGTGTTGGCCCTGTTTCTTCTTCTTCTTGGCTCCCTTCGATGAGGGCTTCTTGGGCGATTTTTTCTGGTCAAAGAGCTCCGAGAGGAACTGTCTCGTGATGTCGTCGATGCAGCGCACGACGATCTCGGGGATGTTCGACAGCACTTCGCTCAGACTGTTGGACGAAAATTCAAAGCCGAGGTTTTCCGAGTGCTCAGTCAGGGTGATGTACGCCTGAAGCAGCTCCTTGTACTGCAGAGGATCAAAGTGCTCGGCCACTTTGCGCAGTGACTGGCATTTTGATGAGGGAATAGAGCATGGAAATTGTCAGTGTTAATAGCCAAGATCCATGTGATAGCACCAAACATCAAGCCAACAATGTACCTTGTCAAACTGCTTCCGTAGCTCGGGGATGAAGTCCTGGATGCGATATTTGAGCTTCTTCAGGATGTGCAGCTCGTCGAGATTTGCAATCGCAAGCTGCTTGCGCAAGCCAATGCAAATGTCCACCTATAAGGGCATACACGTCATTCCGAAGCAAATCTAAGACTCGTGTACATGTGCCTCATTTTCAGTGCCAATATCACGGCTTGAGGACGTACAGCAGTGGTGAAGCTGTTGGTCTGCAGCGCGTGGTTCATTCGCTGCTCTTCTTCAAAGTACAGAAGCACTTGGTTGCCGTGGTCAATGATCTAACATACCGCAAGTGAAAAACTCGAGAGTTTAATACCTCGATGCGCAATATCCACGAACTCGTCACATTCGAGCGTACCTCTTCCACGCGATCGCGGTTTCTCTTGATTTTCACGATCTCCAAGGAGCTACACAAGTACAAAACGTTAAATATGAGTGCCAAATCCGTGCAAAGCAGCCAATATTCAAAATGCACCTGATGATGAGGTCGTTCTTGGCCGACATGAGCAGTCGGCGGCCGTTCTTGACGTGGATCTGGGCGCGCACTAGGTCCAGATCCACCTCCTGCACCTGCTTCATGCCCTGGATGAACGAGTCGTGATTCGCACGCACATCGTCGGCGAGCTTGGCGACGATCACGTCCTTCGCGACGTCCACGGCGCTGATCTCGGTGCGCAGGAACAGGTCCAGCTCGTCCGGGTCTGTCGGAAGGCACTCCTATTAGCATGCAAACAGTCACAAGCAGGTTAGTGTACCTGGTAGATAGTACACATGCATACAGCCAAGAGCATGCTTGCCAGCATATACGCGACTGCATCGAAGCTCTCGGTGAAGAATCGCGGATTCAGCGCCGACAGAATGTCGTCGTCGTACTTGGGGACCAGCACGGAGAGTGCATTCTGCTGTGCCATCATGCCCACACAGTCACAAACGCACAGTACATCAACACATGCGCTTAGCCATCACAGAGAAACATGCTGACACATGCAATTACCTTGCGTGGGGACTGCGACGGCGATCCGCCAAGCACGCTGTTGCGCCGTCTGCCCAGTGCAGCGCCACCATTGCCAAGTGCCTCACCACCAGCTCCTTTCTCTTCTTCGTCAACTGTTGATGGCGAGTGCGAGAAGAGTTTGCGACCAGGCGTGAACTTCTTCATCCAGTTGCCGTCTTTGAAAGTGGAGAGCGACGGCAGGTGGTCGTCCAGCAGGTCCTTGATGTCCATCGACCGGCGGTGACGCGGCAACGCGTCTGCTGCTGCATCTGCGTCCGCTGTCTTCGGCTGCTCGTCCTCGTGCTGCTGCGGGTGGGTCTGCTGGCTGCTCTTGACCTCTACTGCCGGCGTACTGGCGACGTGGCCATTCACCCACGCGTCCATATCCATCGCGCCGTGCCTGTCTTCGGATGAACTTTTCCAGTTGAAGCGCTTTTGCGTGGTTCATTCCGTGCTCTTGGGTTACGATTATGCAGTAGAGCAGGTAAATCATGTTTCTTTTTAGAACTTTATATTTATGAAGGTTAACGCATACACTTTATTATAGAGGTTAAAACCAAAACGTGCACGTTGCTAATATGTTTTAGAGTGACAAATTGCATTACGGAGGTTCAACTATCGTTAATAGGAGGTAAGCCACACCAGCGCCACACCAGCAACTCCATATCTGTCGATCCTTCCATCGCCGAACTTTAGAAGCCACACGTTGGAATCCAAGACCAAAGCAGCACTAGCAGAAGCCATGAGCAGCGACGGCGTGACGACGGGCGAGCGCCACCAGGTGTCTGAGGCCACCAAGGCGCGCGCAGATGAGCTCAAGACGCAAGGCAACACCGCGCTTGCGGGCTTCAAGTTCCCCGCGGCCGTTGAGCTCTACTCGGCGGCCATCGCGCTCTATCCGACTGCGATCTACTACGCGAACCGCGCCGCGGCGCACATGAAGACCGAGAGCTACGGGCTCGCTATCGACGACGCATCCGCCGCGATCGAGATCGAGCCGAGCTACGTCAAAGGTACTATTGAGTGTTGCTTGTTGCGTCTGTGTATGCTTGTGTTGTCACGTTCGTGTCGTTACGTTCGCAATTTGCTAATCCTATGATCGTCTCTGCACGTTTTGTCAAATGCAACACAGCGTACTACCGCCGCGGGTCGGCGCAGCTGGCGCTCGGCCACCACAAGAAGGCCGTGAAGGACTTCAAGTTGGTGGTGCGCATGAAGCCCGCGGACAAGGACGCGCGCGCGAAGCTCAAGCTGTGCGAGAAAATCATCAAGGAGGCGGCGTTTGCGGCCGCGATCCAGTCTGAGCGCAATCTGCCGCTTTCGGAGACCATCGACGTGAATGGGATCGGTACGGGCTCGTCCCTTGCGTACCCTGTCCGCTCAATGGTGTATATTATGAGCGGTTCACTAACTTGTTGTGTCTCTTACTATGCTCTACAGTGGTGGATGCGGCGTATGATGGCCCGCACCTCGCGTCGGACCCGCTGGCGACGAAGCCGGACTTTGTCGTGGCGCTGATGGATCGCTTCAAGCGCGGCAAGCTGCTGCACCGCAAGTACGTGGTGCAGATCCTGCTGGCGATGAAGAACAACTTTGCGAGTCTGCCATCGCTGCTGCGCATCTCGCTGCCGGACACGGCGGACGCGCATATCACGGTCTGCGGCGACACGCACGGGCAGTTTTACGACGTGTGCAACATCTTTGCGCTCAACGGGCTGCCGTCCGAGACGAATCCTTATTTATTCAACGGCGACTTTGTCGACCGTGGCTCGTTCTCCTTTGAAGTCGTGCTCACGCTCTTCACAATGAAGCTCGTGTTCCCGAACCACGTACATCTGCTGCGCGGCAACCACGAGTCGAAGAACATGAACAAGATCTACGGCTTCGAGGGTGAGGTGAAGCACAAGTACGACGATACGGTCATGCAGCTCTTCACGGAAGTGTTCAACTGGCTGCCGCTTTCGGCCGTGATCGAGAACAAGGTAATCGTCGTCCACGGCGGACTGTTCACGGACGAGAATGTCACGCTCGCGGACATTGAGAAGATCGATCGCAACCGCGAGCCGCCCGAGAGCGGCCTCATGAGCGACCTCATGTGGAGCGACCCGCAGCCGTTCCCGGGTCGTGGCCCGAGCAAGCGCGGCATTGGGCTCTCGTTCGGCCCGGACGTGACCAAGGCGTTCTTGGCCCACAACAACCTCGGTATGTTTGCTGTCTTTGTTTCAAGATTGGATTGTGGTTATGGAGTTTGTATGCTCATTGGCGTATCTTGTTTTTCGTTTGTTTGTATGTTGATAGAGCTGCTCGTGCGGTCGCACGAAGTCAAGGACGAGGGCTACCTGGTGGAGCACGACGGCAAGTGCATCACGGTGTTCAGTGCGCCCAACTACTGCGACCAGATGGGCAACAAGGGCGCGTTCATCCGCTTCGAGAAGGACATGAAGCCTCGCTTTACACAGTTCACGGCCGTGGTGAGTAGAACGATCGCGCTTGTCTCGTTGGCTTGGTACATGTGGAATTGCTAACTCGGTCGTCTTTCTGATGAACAGGAACACCCGCCGATCCGCCCGATGGCATATGCCGGCAACATGGGCGGCATGTTTGGATAGAGAAGACGAGAAAGAGGACGACGCAGCGTAGCGTGTATGGATTTATCGTTTGGTGAGCAGCTTCTCTGTTTCGCAGTGTTGTGGTCATACGCCGCACACAAGCAGAGAGAGAGAGGAGCTTGGGCTGGTGACAGCGACAGCAGAATACAAATTCCAGCTTGAAGAAGCAAAAAGACATAGTTTTAGATCTCTCTCACGCACACACCGCAAACTGGATCCTTCTCAATAGCCAGCGACACACCGGGACACAGAACAGTTCGTGTGCAAGATCGCTATAGAATGCCGCTGGCTGGCCGTGACGACATGTTGACGGCAATTTGAATCTGACGAACTGAGCGTACCGTCACGTCATGACACCGTCAGCCCTATCGTTCACTAGTCAGCATGCACTGCCAGATCAACCCACGTTATCCTTTCTGTCTAGCAAGAAATTTTCGTCACATGCCAGCATTGCGCGATCGCCTCGCTTTCGCTGCCACGAGTCATCTCTAACCAATTCGCATGACTACGCAAATGGAAATTGTTTCTTTCGCACAGGGTGGTGTTAAAAAACACCAGTGTAAAGTTTTGAGCCGCCACGCACAAGTGCACAGTGAGCTCAGTTGAGGAAACGCGGAAGACGCTGCGCTTAAGCCGACGACGTGTACTTGGTCACCGCCTTCGTGCCCTCCGACACGGCGTGCTTGGCGAGCTCACCTGGGAGCATCAGGCGCACGGCCGTCTGGATCTCACGCGACGACAGCGTCGACTTCTTGTTGTAGCGCGACAGCTTGCCCGCCTCCGACGCGATGCGCTCGAAGATGTCGTTGATGAACGAGTTCATGATCGACATACCACGCTTGGAGATACCCGTCTCAGGGTGCACCTGGCGCAGCACCTTG
>JAASGT010000621.1:0-19998 GCA_023334315.1 Globisporangium alternatum
CCTTCCCATATTTCCGAGACGAAGAATGAAAGCGAGAAGAGTTTGTCAGCATCAAAAGCGCTCGGCAGCCGTCCGAAGCGCATCAGAGCCACTCAAATTTTGCAAGCAGTGGGGAAGCCTTTTAATTGGGAGTGGAAGGTACTACGGTGGCCCTTATGACAGAAAAAACATTGCTTACCAGATCACTGGCCAACCATTGGCTAAAAATGTGTCTGCCCTTATGACAAAATTGCCCCAATGACAGGGAAAATACGGTAGGATGGATCATCCATCTCGTCTCTCATTTTCTCAGTGAGACATTATTTTTATAAAATGTTATAATTTGTAGTAGCATTGCACAGCTATAAAACTATATCAAATCAAAGAATACGTTCAGCCAGCAGCAAATTGAAGTCCAGCAACGCAGTCATTCACCCAGCAAGAAGGAAAGCAAAGAGCAAGTGCCGCCCCCGCACTCACGCTTCTCACTCCAGTACGCGCGCTACAAGCGAAGATACGTCCCCTGCACCTGCTGCTTACACTCCGCAGACCTCGTACACGACTCGCGTTCACGATGGGCGTCGCAGCGTACGTTGTCTTGCTGTTTATTGCTCTCATGATGTAGGCTTTCTCGCTACTCTCTTTCTCACTCTCATATGCGTGGCTGTGTCTGCGAATGAATGCACAGAACACCGCTGTATCGACGCGCGCTGTTGCAGAGTGCGCGCTCTCGTTCATCGAATGGTGGTAGTAGCGCTATGCTTTCCACCCGCGCAATCCATCATCCGTGCTCATCACTCCAGCGCTCGTTATTACTTGGACTCTCGCAACACCAGCAGCCCCTGCTCAGTGGTTTGAGCGGATTTAGTGCGTCTCCGCGGGCGACTTTTCTCACAACGACATCATCGTGGAGTGTGCAGCAGAAGCGCTTCCACTTTGACCACTCACACAGCGCCGCGGGCCATGGCCACAGCCACGGAATTCTTAGCTTTGGCGACCACAACGACGATGACGAGGAGACCGAGGCGATGCGCAAGAAACTAAATGAAGCCGACGCGAAGGCTGCGGACAAGATCACGTGGGCCGGGATTTACATCAACATCGTGCTCAGCGGCGTGAAGGGTGTCGCAGGTGTCGCGTTCAATTCCGCAGGGCTATTAGCGGACGCGGTGCACTCGATGAGCGACCTGGTGAGCGATGGCATCACACTGGTTGCGTTAAAGTACTGTTCTCGTCCACCCGACCAGTTCCAGCCATATGGGTACGGGAAATACGAGACCATCGGCGCGCTGTCCGTATCGCTACTGCTCGTCGGAGGGTCGCTGGGCATCATCAGCCACTCGTTCGACACGCTCATGGTGCTGGTGCAGCCGGTGGTCTCCATGGAGACCCAGCTCGCTGCGTTCTCACTCGAGCCTGAAGTGATCGAGTCGATCAAGGCTATTACATCGCCAGAGCATGAGGGCTTCTTCCACCATTCCCACGAGATCAGCGATAAATTCATGATCCATCCTGGCGCTCTCGGCATTGCTGCAGCTTCCGTTGTCGCGAAGGAAGGCTTGTATCGTGCAACGATCAAGATCGGCAAGAAGATCAACTCGAGCGTGCTGATCGCGAATGCGTGGCACCACCGCAGCGACGCCGTCACGAGCGTCGTGGCAATGGCGGGCATCGGCCTCAGTCTCGCGGGGCTTCCCATGTTTGACCCTATCGCGGGGATGCTTGTCGGCGGCATCATTCTGAAAATGGGCGGCGAGATCGGCTTCAGCGCGATGAAAGAGCTCTGCGACGTGCAGTTGCCCAAGAAGATCGTCCAGAGCCTCGATCACGCAGTGCAGGAGGTCGTCAGTCAGAGCAAAGGTGAGATCGTTGCAGTGCAGCAGCTTCGCAGTCGACGGATAGGGCGAAATGTGCACGTGGACCTGACGCTGGTGATGAACAGCGAGCTGAGCTTTGAGCACGCATGTGCGTGGAAAGAGCGAGTGAAGGCTGCGATTCGACACGAAGTGCCGCGCGTGAAGGACGTTATCATCGAGATCTCGACGCCGCAGCAATCACCATCGACCGTGTTCGAAGATCAGACTTACAAAGGACACAGTCATAGCCATGATGATGAAGGCATTGGACACTGTCATTCGCACAGACACGGACACAGCCACGAACACTAGTTAGCCAATGACAGGTATTCGGAAACAAACGCCAGAGTCCCCGAACGAAGGGGTATCGAATAGGGTCGAAAAGCTCTTTGTGGACCAGCACAGATCAAGGGTGTCAAGGTGAAGAGCGCTAGAGTCAGAGCCAGTGGTAGAACTGCACAGCATGACGAGAGGTAATGAACTGTGATAAATAAATAGAAGATCATACTGCTAACGTTGCTGCTTTCTCTGCGCTCGAGCTAGACGGCGAGCTTGCTGAAGTCGAGCTTGACTGAGACGCGCTTCATGCACCGCGCGGCGCTCACGACGAGCACGAACGCCAAGAACGCGATCAAGATGATGGCGATGTTGTCGTTCTTGGTCGACTTGGAGCCGTGGCTGCGCAGGTTCACGTCCTCCGCTGGCTTGTTGGCTGCGTCGGTCGCTTGGTCGGCTTCAAGCACCAAGGACGACAGCACGGGGTCGTAGTACAGTGTGTGGGCGAAGTACGGGAACGTGAGCGTGAATGTGAGGCCAGCGGTCGCGTCGAAGCTCGAGGTCACGTCCACGACCTTCATCTGACCGTCCACCACTGCAAGCAGCGGGAACTCGACCAGTGTCGCTACGTCGAAGAGCGTGCGCGATGTGTGTTTGTCGTTGTCCAGAGACTCGATGAAGCCCCCTGCGCCGGGGATGCCGGCGCTATCATCGCCCATCACGTCGCTAAGTGTGATGTTGAGCACGAGCATGTCGGTGACGGACGCGAATGTCCACTTAGTGATGTTGATCGCGAACTTGAGCCCTCCACGCGGGACGTCGATCTTCTGGTTGCCGTTCCAGGTGTACCCGTGGGTGAGGAACTGATCCACTTCAACCGAGAACTCAGGGTACGATGCTGCGCTCGCGAGAGTGTCATCGTAGGGAATGGGCGGCAACAGCTGGCTCTGTGGCACGAAGGCGCGGAAGCCCGTGCTCCACTTGGTGACATTGCCTTCGACGACGAGCTTGGGTTCGCGGAACTGGAAGCCCGCAGCGTTGCGGAACTTGTCGAACTGGGTAGTGACGCCACCGCCACTGCTAGTGGAGCTCATGACTCCAAGTCCCGAGAAGCCCATCTTGACCGATGTGGAGTCGCAGGCCGACGTGTTGAAGCAGAGTCCGAACTCGCCGTGCGAGAGCGTGAGGATCTGCGTCTTGATGTCGTGGTTCTGCACTCGCGTGGGCGGCAGTGGCGGCGCCCACTCGTTGGCCTGCGACGTGCTGTTGTCCACCGCTGCGGATGACATCACAGCGTCACAGCCGAACGCGTACGAGAGGGTGCTGTTAACGAGAAGCGAGAGCTGAATGAGCCCCTGAAACTCGCCCGACGTGTGCAGCTTGGCACCCACGTCCATCGGGAGCGAGTAGCCGTCCACCATTGTGTAGTACGGGAACTCGAGGTACATGTCGTCGCCGAGGATCACGCGCGTGGTGTACATTTGCTTGTCGACGGTGACGTTCGTGACCATTTTACCGTGCTGGAACGCCGAGATGAAGAACGAGAACGCTGGGTTCGTCACGTTGTTGCTGGGCATGCCGGCGGACTCGGCACCAGTCAGGTAGATGGAGAGCGACATCTTCACCGCGCCCTTGGCCACAGCGATGTTCTTTCCAGAGGAGCGTTCCGGCGCGCCCTGTGCGATCAAGTGCTCCAGGACGAGCGCCAAGTAGACTACGTCGGTGTCGTTCATGGCGACAAAGTCCGTCTCGGTTACCCGCGTCGCGTGCCCGCCACCGAGCGGGGCGGAGACGAGGAGAACCTGGAAGTCACTGGTGCTGTTTTTATTGATGGCGCTGGTACTGGAGCTCCTGTCCGACGTCTCGAACACGAGCTGCTTGAGGGACGAGTTGAAGTACGTGGTCACGAAGCCATAGGTGAGCTCGCCGTCGTTGTTGAGGGATGCGTCGCTACCCATGCGGTCGAGCATGACGCTGAACGAGCCATCAAAGATGTTGCAGTTGGGCGCGACGCAGAACTCAAAGCCGCCGGGAAAGGTGTTGAGTGCAGTGGGAAAGTTGATGGCGGTAACTGGCTTGGACTTTGGCGCAGCAGTTGGAAGAGCTGTGGGTGGTGATCTCGGCAATGCCGTTGTGTTGATGTTCACGGTGCTGTTGGTGATGGTGTTAGCGCTCGCCGTTGGCATTGGGACTACGATGTCGCCCCCACCACTAATGAGGAACGTGTACCTGGTTATCACGCTTGCTGGGAGCCCGACGTGGAGGTAATACATTCCGTCGGCGCCAGTGACATCAGCCCACGCGTTCACGAGCGCACCTGCCTGGTTAACCGAGACGAGCGGCAGGTCCAGGTACACGGTCTTGGTCAGGTTGTAGCGCATGACCGTTGGCGAGTACAGCGAAGAGGAGATCGTCTGGCCAGTCATCTGCGCGTTCTCGTTCAGCGTGATGAACATGGTCATGTTGAGCGAGTTGCTGGAGCTTGCGAACGTCCAGTTGCGAGTCGTCAGCTCGACTTGCAATGCGCCGCGGGTGAACGGCGCGTTGAAGGACTGGCCGTTAGAGCCGAAGTGGCCAACCGCGCCGCTCGTGAGCTGCGTGACCTCGCACGTTAGGACCGAGGTGCCATTGACCGCAGGCAGCGCGTACGGGACGTCCTTGCCATTGTTTGGGATCGCAGCCGAGAACAACTGGGTCGTGGAATTGCTGTTGTTGCCCCAGTTGGTCGTGTAGCCGGCGTTGTAGACGAAGACCTGCGTGTTGCCTAGGCCATTGACCCTGTGTGGCATGCTGCTCTTGTTGGCCGTGATCTCGTTGATCTCGAGAAACGAGAACCCGAGGGTGTTCTCACCACACCAATTCGCGTTCGTGCACGCGTGGAAGCCACCTTGGACCCCGACGGGGTACCAGTCTCCGAAGATCGTGGCCGACACGAAGGACGAGGGTGCTTGGAGGCAACCGAGAGCCGCTGCGACGACGACCCATCGCTTCGAGCCCATGCTCGTGCTTGCCTGGGGTGATTGCTGGGGTGCTGGGACGCTGGCCGTGGTTAGTTGTCTGCTACTAAGGGAGCTGGCAAAGTGAGCGCCTGTGGATGCTTACGTGAAAGAAGCGGTGGAGAATTACGATCCAAGCAAGCATCCACGGATCCAACTTCGACACTGGATGCGCTGCGTCTTATGCTGAGCAAGGCTTTGCTTATTCTTAGTGGAACTGAGCTAATTGCGTCTGTCTTATGCCTCCGGCCTCCAGTTCCAATCACTGCTCGCCCATACACAAGCTCATATTTAAGCTACTGTCGGCCAGGCTTCCGTCTATTTCGGTACAGTACGTATCCGATTGGTCTGGTGGCTCGCCGGAGTTCTTGGTAATGGAGACACAGAGAGATGCGCTCTCACTCACCACTGTCTGAACGGGCATGAAGCCAGGCAGCGTCTCACCTCGTCCTAGGCGCGTTCACCGACCTCCAGGAGGTATATGTCAGATACCATCACATGTTCCAGTCACTACTACTCCATGGAGGTGATTGACAAACGCACCATAAACACACACACAGATAAGCCTATTGGTAATGGAGGTCGTGAGACAGCAGATAGAAGAAGCGTAGGGCACCTAGAACGAGGCGATGGCACTGCCAATAGCGGCGCCAGTGCTCCGAGCTGGAACATTGTTTTTAACCGATAAGCACACGGAAACCCTCAGCTTTATGTCACCTTGTCGGTTACATTTACGAATCAGTTACTGTATTGACTTGCTTGTGTTGTTATAAGCCACATTGACCTCCAAACTTCCTTCTCAAGTTCCTGACCTAGGCTGCTGCTTGCACATTGGTGGTCGTCGAGATGAGGTCCTCGGTGTTCTCCCGCTGGCTCGCTGCCTTGCGCAGTCGATACGCGGCCTCGAGCGACGTCGGACGCCCCGGGGGGTCAGCCGCGAGGCACTGCAGCGCCAGTTCCCGCACGAGGTCAGGGCACTGAGCACTGAACGACGGCCGCCAGCCCTGGCGCATGATCTGGTGCACCAAAATATCTTCGCTCATGACGACTCGTCCACTGGCGTCGTCCACAATGCGGTCATGGAACGGCATCTCGCACGTGTCGATCTCCGAGAGCACGACCCCAAACGCGTACACGTCGCTCGACACCGAGTAAGCAGCCTCGCCTGACAGGATCTCGGGCGCCATCCAGCGTCCAGTCCCCAGTCCGCTCCATCCTGAAGCGAGGTTCACTTGACCGCTGCTACTTCCTTGGTCTGGGCTTGGATCTGCAATGCTTGACTCGGACGCCAGATACCGAGAGATGCCGAAATCCGTGAGCTTGGCGCGCAGGTTCTCACCCAGGAGCACATTGTGCGACTTGATGTCGCAGTGGAGCAACGTCGGGTTGAGTGAATGCAGGTACACGAGGGCCTCGATGACGTCGATCGCGATGCGCCACTGGTGTGTTGTCCAGGTCCACTGACTTCTAAAACCCTGCTCGTTGTTGCTGCGCTTGACGTGGTCCAGGTGTGCGCGCAGGTCGCCGCCAGGCATGAACTCCAGCATGAGCTGCACGTCGCGCTCCATGGTCCACGCGACGCCCAGGAATGCGACGATGCACTTGTGCTTGAGCTTGCAGACCGTCTTGATCTCCTTGAGGAAGAGCTGGATGTCGCTACGCGTGTGGCTTCCACCGTCGCCCTTGAGGTGCTTGACGACCACGCTCTGCGACGAACGGTACTTGGCAAGCCACACTTCCCCGAACGCGCCCACGGAGAGCTGCTGCTGTTTGTGGATCGCGTCAAAGTCCACGCGGTACGACAGCAGCTCCTCATCTTCCCAGATCGAGCTCAGCGCCGACGAGGTTGACGACGACCCCGAGACGAACGCTGATGATGACGCTGACGACGACGAGGCCTGGGACGAGCTCGCCTTCTTCGGCCGCTTGACTCGCTCCACATCGCCTCCACCACCACCACTACGGGATGAGCCGTGGCTGTCTGCAAAATGTGGTTCATTCCCACTGTACAGGCCGGCGCTCTCACTATTCTCGTGGCTTTCAAAGAACGTCGTGGACGGCAGCGCCTGGTAGGACGTCGTGATGCGCAGACCATCGCTGCTCTCCTGGTCAAAGAGGATTCGGTCGCCCTCGTCCCCAGCTTCCTCTCCATCTCCACCCTGGTCATCGTCATCTGCATCGTTGTTGTGGTTGTTGCCTCTAGTGTAACGTGAGCCTTGATGGCCTGATCGACTCTTTCGCCGCCGCCGCTGGCGCTCGGGCTCTTCAAACTGGAAGTCCGGGTTGATCTCGTCGTCCGTGTCCTCGTCTTCGTCGCTCTCATCACTCTCATTTTCATACTCATCGCCACCGTAATCGTTCAAGTTTGTGAGACCCATGGCGCGCCGCAGCCTCTTTAACCGCCCCGCGCTCTTCATGTGGTTCCGGAAGCAGTGCGCCCAGACGGTCAGCGACTTGTCGCCTACGGCGCGCAGCGTCTCTTCTTCCAGCAGGTAGAACCGCTGTCTATCGCCCGGGAGCGCTCTTGGGAGACTCGACTTGCGCCGCGCCATCGAGTCCGACTGCCGCTTGTGCAGCTCGCGCTCCTGCACATAGCCCTGGACTATGAACTCGCGCTTCATGCGGTCTGCGAGCGCCACCTGCGTGAGCACGAAGCGGCTGAGCAGCTTGCCCTGTCCGCTCGCAATGTCGTCGCTCGCGAAGATCTGCAGCGTCGCGGACTCGGCCTCAAACACGCAGAACCGCCTCCTGAACTTGCGAAAGAGCCCCTCTTTGCGCCAGAGCCAACCGCTGATGCGCACCGGCACCGAGAACGGTTTAACCGGCTTGGGGATTCTGTTACAAGCGACACCCACAGTCGCTAGCGGCTCGTGCTTCTCGGCCAGGTACTCGTAGATGCCCTGCTCGGCGTCGCGGATGCTACACAGGGAGACGCTGCCCGGGACGCCAGCGCCACGACCGCGGTATGAGAACAGAGAGGTCGAGATGGTGGACGACGCCGTACTGGGGAACTGCGCTGATGCGAGCGTGGTGTGCGGCGGCAGCTTGTCGAGCGACGCGCCAAAGAAGAGCTGGTCGTTGCTGGTCGCGCTGCTGCTCTCGATGTGCCGCGATGGCGACTGCTGCTGGTGGGGCGGGGGGTGGAGATGATACTGGGTCGGTGGAAGCGGCATGTGCGGCGGGCCACGGCCGCCATGGGACGCATCGCGCGGATAGCTGTTGCGCCGCATGTGGTGGCGGGTGCTTCTTTGACTGCTTTGCTTGTTTTCTGCTTCCTTTTCGGCTGATAAAGCAATGAATGTGTATACTGTTGTGCACATAAGTTTATAAACAACAGGTCAAATTCTATATGTATGGTTATATCTGCTACTACTATCGAGTTCAATTTCTGTACAATTTTGAATGAAGAAAGGGTGAATACTTGTGTGGTGGATGTAAATTACAAATCATCGGCGCACGAGATTTCTTTCTGAACTAGATTTCGAGCTTGATTTGCACGAGCTTTGGTGCGATGCGAGCAAATGAACTTGTTGAAACGCCGCAGTTATATCATTCGTACATCTCTGGTGTCTCCACAGCTTATCACTTTATTTCTCGGATTGACACAAAATATTATTACGTGCGCAAAAGACGAGAGTGGTTCGCCACTTTTCGCCATCATCTCAGTGTCGCGCCTGACAAACACGAATGTGCACACTTCACTGTACGTCGCTACCGTACGTGAAGGTGCGTGATGAACACTGGTGTACGTGGCTTTGTTCATGGACCCGTTTGTTTGGCCTTTAGTTTGCGTACAAGATACGCTGTTTGTTGTAGATCTGTTTTGCTTTTTTGACTCACGGCGTTTGCTTGTTTACACACCACCAGCCACTGAGCAAGAACCTGGATTCTTGTTCAGCAAGCCAGCAAACAACATCAACAGATATGGACGCGTTGCTGTAGCCATGTGTGCGAGAGTTGCTACTGTTGTGCTTGCGGCTTTGGTAAGACAGTCTGAACAACAGCACGCACTTGCGCATAAAAACACCAAAAGCGCAAACAAACAAGCAAGTAAGCGCAAGTGGGTGCTGTAGGCAAATGCGATTGCAATTCCGCCTCTTTTGTGAGCAGGGGCGCGGAACAGGAAAGAAGAGGAAAGAACTGACCCGACCTTCGCACGTTAGCCGTGGTCTTGTTCGCGTTTTTGTGAGCTGTAAACCCTTTTAAACCAGAAAGTGGTATTGAGCACAAGGCTTTGTCTCGACCGTTTACCTTTCTACATAAAGCAAGTTGTTCCCAGAGTGTGTGCTGCAAAAACACGCTCTGCGTGTTTTTGTGCGCGTGTCTTTTTGCGCGTCGGTTCAACACCCGTTCGTATCTCATAGTTACTAACCTGTCGATTCGAGCGAACAGTATCATATCCATCCATCCGACCTTTATCGTTCGGCGTTCCTACTTTATTCAAGTTATTTTATCCAGTTACCACGACCGACCAAAATATTCACCCAGTCCCCTGGTTATAACGTCGCCTCCCAGCGAACAGCTTGCATCCTCCAAAGAAAACCGAGCGGCTAATAATAATACAATACGACCGGCCTTCCCTTGGTTTCCCCAGATGATGGGAGTGGCTGGCTGGCCGCTGGCACCGCTCATTTAAACAGCCCGTCATTGTAGCATTTCGCACGCACGGCCGAGCCAATCTCCCTGTCCTTCCTGCCGTTCGCCCTCTTGTCCCGCTGCCGCCGCGCGTGACGTCATCAACGCTCCCTCTCTCGTGTTACGATGCTGCACGACTACCGCCGCAAGCGCGGCCGCCAGGCGATGGCCGTCGCGCCGCGCGCGCCACCGACCGCGACGACGACCACGGCCGCGAGAAGCACGGTCGCAGTGAACACGACTCGACTCGCGGCGCCTATTGTGCGCGCGTACGCGGCGACGGAGCGCTTCCTCGAGGAGACGCTCCCAAGACATTCCCGACCGCAACAAATGTGGATGAGCGGCCCCGAACGCGTGTCAGTGTCTCTTCGTTCCCCGACGGCGGCGACGGCCGCGCGAACGACGACGGCGATCGAGCCCACCGTGAGGAGGGCGACGTACGCGTCCACCACACCAGAGCTCGTGGTGACGAGCGAGTCTGCGGACGTACACAAGATGATCCGCCACGCGCACCGCGCGCGCAGGCTGCTGCTGGACCGGCTGACGGTCGTGAACCTGCGGCGCAGCCACCGCTGCGAGTTGCTCGAAGAGATCGCTCGGCTCAAGAAAGTGCTCGCGAGTCTGCAGGAGCAAGTGGACACGACGACACGCAATGTGGCCAAGATGGACCGCCTCGTGCACCACCTGCAGTCGATCTCGAGCATCTTCACGGACGCCATCCAGGCTCCGAGAACAGCAGCAGCGCCGTCACTGGTTCTGACAGTAGCCAGCGGTGATGGAGAAGGAGAACAAGGAACAAGAGAAAGCAGCGAGAGCCCGAGAGCGGCAGCGCTGCCAACCGAAGCAGACGAGCAAGTGGTCCAGTTGATCGAGAACGAACTCGAGACCAAAGTGGAGCAGCCACAACAGGTCGAAGGTGCCAAAGAGGGTGACAGCTCGATGAAGAATCCGGGCAACGAGACACTGGCGAAAGACGGTGCAGTAGTTGATGGTGATGAGGGCGCCAAGAGAGAAGAAGGAACGCGTGACGCTGAGGAAGAACAAGAAGTCAGAGACGCCAGTCCGGCCACAGCAGTGGAGTGAATCTACATTATAAGGAGAGAAGCCGGGAGATATTTATTCGCCTCATAAGATCGCCAACTTACCATGAATCCCAAAGTACTTGGACATTGCTTCGAGCTGATTACTTGAATAACAATGTTAGCTATATGACCAATGTTGTGTAGCAATCCAGACCAACTTTCAATATTTTACAAGAAATAGACACAACTCAGTGTAAAGTTGGCATCTCTCGAACGGAGCTTTCGAACTTTTGAAAGATTTATTTATTATTTCGGAGCTCTCGAAAACCGATATTAAGTGACTGTCATCTTCTTCTGGTCGCAAAAAAATGGGTGAAGCACTTTCAGTATGAGTCATCAAACTTTTTCAGTGATTACAAAATGGTTGATTTACGTTTCTTTCAGAGATGTAACGATAGAGATATATCCATTATAGCAAATAAATTACTGGGAACTCTACCAGCATAGCCTTTGTGTTTATAAACCTTTCAAACATATAGTATTGTTCAATCGACAACTTTCCCTCCTTCTGATGACTAAAATAAAAATAGTATGTGCTCTTGTAGAGGGAGATCTCTTTTCGACACACATACAAATACAAGACCCTCTCTTGGCTCAATAGACGTGCAGCGTCGACATGGACTGCAGACCGACGACGCGTCGCAGCGCATATCTCTCGCTCTCTGGACGCCACCCCAGTTATGACGACGCCACGCGACCTGCTGCCGCAATGGCTCGTGCACCACGACCGCCTGTCCACCAGCAGCACTGTCGCCCTCACTGATCCCGTCGCCGATGGCACAACTCTTGAAAAGAGCACTTTGTCGTTGCTCGCGCCGCCGAGCCACATCACGATGGTCCCGTGGGACGACGGCTTCACGCCCTCGGGCTGCAGCGGCAAGCCCGGCAAGGTGATCCGCAACCAAGTGCGCTCGACGCCCGGTGCGTTCTGCGTCGTCGACCGCGCGGTGAGTCGTGAGACGGCAGATCTGTTGTACGCGAGCGCCGTCAAGGCGCGAGTTTGGGGCGTGTACGTACCTACGGCCGAGCTCTCGTTCTCGAACCAGAGCACCAGCGACAGCGAGGAGTCTACGGCAAGAGAGCACAGTGAAGGCAACGATGAGGAATTGTATCGGAGATCACTGGCGAGATGCGCGGTGCAGGAGCTGCTCGTGAACAAAGCCTCAGACGTGATCTCGTCGAGCGACTGGTGCAACACGCACGGTGTGGCCGTGTGGGTCATTGCGTCCGACTGCGACGACGAGACCGAGTACCACCTCGATTACGCTGAGATGGTGCGCTACGAGACGAACGTGATCGTGCCGCCGCTCTATGGGGCCACGCTGCACGTCAGTCCGCTGCGCAACCGCATCGATGAGGCTGATACCCGAGGAGCCGATAATGAAGATGAGGATTTTGTATCCGACTTTGAAGGCGGCGGCTTCCACGTGAACGTGAACGGACTGGAGCACTACCGCCAGTACGGCTACAAAACGCGGCTTGCGCACAAGCTCTCGACGGACGCACTTGAAGGTGTTAGTGCAACGGAGCCCGGCTGGCAGCACGTGCCCTACTTGTACCGGCGCGGGATCCTCTGTGACGGCGAGTTCCCGCACTTTAGCGGCCGCGTGCGTTCGCTACCAGCAGCAGCGACAACACCAGATCGACTTCCGATTAAGCGAGTGGTCGTGGGCTTCAACCTGTTCCCGCCCGAGATTGGCGCGTTCGTGGAGAAGTTCCCCGAACACAGCAATGCGTTCAACAAGTACATCAAGGTGTCCCAGGCCGCCGTGAAGCAGGCCGGTGGTGTTGGCGGACAACAGCAGCAACCATGGAGCCTCGCGAGCCTGAGGGCAAACCCAAAGCAGGCCGCGTTCCTCAAGTTCCTCGCCAAGAAGATCAAGGAGAAGAACGTCGACATCTCGACGCTCACGAGGCAAACTGACTGTGCTGGTGCTAGTGGAGAACCGGTTAATAATGCGTCAGTAGAGACAACCTCCGCGTCCTGAGACTGTATGACGGCAAACCCACAGATCTGCATGCATTCATGCAGCTCTACTGACATAAATACACCCACGTAGAACACTCTTTTAACCAACTGGCTGGCGATCAATCAGTTGTGGCGGAAGAACTTGAGGCTGACCCAGTTGGCGTAGAACGCCAGGAAGGACACGGGGATCGTGAGCGGCAGCAGGTAGCAGTAGTACACGTCCAGCTCGATCGCGCGCAGCACGCCTCCGGTCTCCGCTGGCTCTGGGTCACTAGCTGCTATGGCCGTGAGCGTCGTCGCAGCTCGGGTGTCAGCGCTGTCGTCGATGAGGAGCAGGAGCTTGGAGAAGAACATCATGTACCTGTGGTCACATGAGACGTGAGCAGCTGCGCGATAGCGTAGTAGGTAGATACGAAGCAGACGCACATGGAGAGGACGAAGGCGAGCGCGGCCCCCAGCACGATCACGTAGCCCCACACCTGGCTCGTCGAGCCCGCGCGCTTGGCATTTTTGCCCGAGCTCATCTTTTTTGTTTGTCTGCTTTTTGGTTGTTCATTGCGGTCATGCGCTATGAGACATATAACATATCATATTCAGTAACCGTTATTCAGCATGTCCTATGTCACACATAGAGAAACTGGAGTTCAAGCTCAGCACATTACTCGAATCGAGCTCTTGCATCCTAACGTTGCTGTCTATCGAAGGTTTTGCGCTGTGCTATTGACCTCAGCTGATACCAAAGAATGCGATACGGATACTAGCGTCTGGTGTCTCGTCTGGTACCTCAGAGTACCAGGTTTGCTATGCTGAAAACCAAGTTCAACACTGTCGAATTTCCATTATTTGCATCCATCCTCAGTCTCCATTCTCATCAACGTAGTCATGGTCTACTCAGACGTACACCTGCTGCACTTGCGTGGCCGTGAGCGGCTGCATCTCCTGGGTGCGCATCACGTCCTCCCTAGCGTTCAACCTCTTGTTCTCGTGGCGGATGTACCAGAGCGCGAGCAGCGCCACAATCACGAGCGGCACGAGCACCGTGGTGTTCGTAACATCGCCAAAGCCAAACCTCTCAAAGTCGAACGACAGGCGCACGGGCTTGCGCTGAGGCAGATCGCGGATCTTGGTCTCTTCATACTTGTTGTAGCCCGCGGGCTCGGCCATGGGCTTGGGTGCCTTCTTCCTCCTCGAGGAGTGCGAGGACAGTGGCGCGATGGTCACTGGCGCCTGGCCCACGTACTGAACATCGCCGCTGCCTACAATGCCACCACTAATTGACTGTGAGGACTGGACGATCGCGTCTCCACTGCCGGTGATCTTCACCGTCGCTTGGACGCACGCGATCGAGCCAACATACGCGTCGCCCGAGCCCGCGAGCGAGATATTCTCGGTCGTGCATCTACCGCTTGGGTACACGGACACATCGCCACTGCCAGCGATCGACACGGCCACCGAGTCCGAGGAAAAGTTGTACGAGTTGATGTACGTGTCGCCCGACCCGGCGGTGGACAGTGTGGTCTCCTTGGCGACCACCGAGTTGATAAACAAGTGAAGGTCGCCCGAGCCGTGGATCTCGCTCGAGAGCTTTTGCACCTCGATTTGGGTGGTCGAGAGCTCAATGTCGCCGCTGCCCGTGATCGAGAACGCGAGTTGCTGCACGTTGAAGGACGGCGCGTCGTGGATGTACACGTCGCCGCTGCCTCGGGTGACGATGCTGACCGAGTCGCTCGGCGAGTTCGCGACCAGGACGTCGTTTTCAACGATCACGTCCGCGGATCCTATCGTTGAGACGCTCTTGAGCTTCTGCAAGTGCGCGAGCGTTACCTCTACAAGCAAGTAGCCTTTCGAATCGGTCGCCGCCACCCCGGAGCGCGCGCGGATCTCGAGCACGCCGCGGGCGGTCGAAACGACCTCAAAGAAGTTCAGCACGTCCGCTGAATCACCCGAGAAACGCACCTTCGCAAGCGAAGCCTGGTCAGCGGCCGTGGACAGGAACACGCGGCCGGGGATGCTGAGCTTCACCTCATCGATTTCGTCCTTGTTGTCGAGAAGCGACGTGTGGCTCGCCACCGTCCATGTGCGCTCCCACGTCTGGTGGGACGGCGATCCTTCTTCACTGTCCGAGTCGTCGTCGTCGTCCCACGGATTCTTGGGCTGGAAGTGCGGTGCGAGTCGTGTAGCCCCATCGCTGGTGACTGTGATGACTGCTGCAACAGGGCGGGGCTGCGATGACAACGCGAGCAGCGCTGCGCTAATGAGCAGCAGTGGTGCCTGGACGTATCTGAAGCGCGGCATGATGGGCGCGAGTGTAGGGCTGGCTGAACGAAGAAGGCTGGTGCTGGGGCGGACGGAAGCAACAGTGCCGCGTGTGCTGTGCTGGCAAGTGAGAGTCTCAGTCGGGGAGCGAGCGTCCGATAATGAGTGCTGCAGCCTGACAGGCGGTGGGAAAAGCAGGTGAGCTCTCCGTTTCAGCACCATCGTTCTGTTCGCAGAGTGAATGTGATAAATAGTTGTGTAGACTACGTTAAAAATTGAAGTTTGATTGACAACCTTTCGTCTCAGGTTTTCAATGGATGCCTGCTGCCTGTCGTCACGAGTATTACTTCCCTATCAGACGTACACCTGCTGCGTCTGCGTGGCCGCGAGCGGCTGCAGCTCCTGGGCGCGCGCGGCTCGCTGTTCCTGAGCATTCAGCCTCTTGTTCTCGTGGCGGATGTACCAGAGCGCGAGCAGCGCCAGCAGCACGAGCGGCACGAGCAGAGCGCGGTCCGTGGGGTTGGCGCTCGCAAAGTCGATCGACAGGTGTACAGGCTTGCGCTCTGGTAAGTCGTGGATCTTGGCTTCGTCGTACTTGTTGTAGCTCGCAGCCTTGGCCATGGGCTCTTTCTTGCTGGAGAAAAGCGAGGTTTTTGGCGCGATGGTCGCTGGCGCCTGGCCCACATACTTGACATCGCCACTGCCGATAACACCGCCATCAAGAGTCTGGGATGCTTGCACGATCGCATCTCCACTGCCACCGATCTTCACGCTTGCATGGACGCAAGTGATTGAGCCAAGGTACGCGTTTCCGGACCCAGCGATGACGACTTTCTCGTTGGTGCACCTGCCCATCGGGTACACCGAGACATCGCCACTACCAGCGATCGCCACGGTCACCGTGTCCGAGTTGAAGTTGTACGAGTTCAGATACACGTTACCGGATCCGGCGATAGCCAGCACGATATTCTCGGCGTGCACCGAGTTAGCAAACAAACGGATGTTTCCTGAACCACCGACAGTGGTCGAGAGCGTCTTCGCCTCGATCTGCGTCGTCGAGAGCTCAATGTCACCGCTGCCAGCGACAGTGAGCGCAATTTGCTGCACGTTAAACGCTGACGTGTCGTGAGAAAATATGTTGCCACTGCCTTGGACAGTGAGAGCGACATTGTCGGTGGGCGAGTACGCAACCAGCACGTCGTTCTCGATGATTACGTCCGCGGATCCTGTTGCCGTGACGCTCTTGAGCTTCTGAAAATGCGCCAGAGTGACTTCCACGAGCAGGTAGCCAGTCAAGCTGTTCGACGTCAGACCTGCTCGCTGGCGGATCTCGAGCACGCCTGGGCTAGTCGAGACGACTTCAAAGAAGTCCAGGACCTCTGCCGAGTCGCCGGAGAAGCGGAGTTTCGCGAGAGGAGCTTGACCAGCGGCCGTGGACAGGAACACGCGCCCGGGGATACTAACTTTTACCTCGACGATCTCGTCTCTGTCGTCGAGAAGCGACGTGTAGCTCGCCACCGTCCACGTGCGCTCCCACGTCTGGTGCGATGGAGGACTCCCTTCCTCACTGTCCGAGTCGTCGTCGTCGTCCCAGAGTTCCTTGGGTAGCTGGAAATGTGGTGCAAGTGGCGTAGGGCCGTTGCTGGTGACTGTGATGACTGCTGCAACAGGGCGGGGCTGCGATGACAACGCGAACAGCGCTGCGCTAATGAGCAGCACCGATTGGGCCAATTTGGAGCGCAGCATGACTGGACGCGCTTGGAGACGAAGGACCGAACGAGGTTGGCGCAGGAGCAGACGAAAGCGACAATGCGAGGTGTACTAGCTTGCGCGTCGTGCGCTTGACGTGCTACCGTGCGCGGGTGGCTTCTCCTGAGAAGTGGATTCTCGCTCGCAGAGTGAGCAAGTCGATCTGTCTGGTCGCTGTCCCAGAGGGAAAGCAGTTGGCTTTGTGATGAGCTTCTCATTTACCTACCATCATTCTGAAACTCACGGAATGAATGCTTGCTGGACGTGAACTACACTCACTTGAAATGAGCTTGACATACATGCATCAAAGGTTCGCAGCATGGCTTCGCTGTTTCTCCAAGCCTGATTGACTGGAATCCGACGCCATTGTAACTCACATACGACAAGAGAACCACACGCTCAACGCCGCTGAGGTTCTTCGTTTGCTTCAAAACTGTGGATGCGTTGTATTTTGCTCGCCATCCTTATCTGAAAAATCAAAAACTGTGTCTCCAAAGAACGACACAAACACGAACGAGTGAACGCAACACTCACTTTAATTGCGCTCGGAGCCAGCGAGTCACTCACTTTTACACGAGTGGGCGGTAGTGGCGGCGAATGCGGCGCTTCTGGAAGCTGTTGGCCGCGAGACCCACGACCACGAGCGTCGTGGCGACCATGCTGAAGATCAGGAAACCGTTTGGTCCGTGCGCGACAGTCGACAAGTGGGTCGACACCACCGCCAAGTACGACTGCGTGGTGCCGGTCGTGAGCTTGACAATCGGGTCCTCCGAGTAGAAAACCTGCTTCGTCACGAGCGAGTAGTAAAGCGGGTATCGCGCTGGCGCAGCGACCGCGTCATACGCAAGCACCGTGTTCTCGGCAGCAGGGTGCACAATGTCCGAACGCCAGAACAGCCACTTGCTCGTCTTCACGTGCTCTGGACGCTCGCCCACATACCCGACTGAACCAGAGAAGCTCGTGCTGACCTTCAGTTTGTCAGTGGCCTGGACGATGACATCGCCAGATCCCCACACGCTCACCGACGACTTCTCTGCCACAATGGAGCCAGCAAGAAGCTTGCCCGAACCGGACAGAGTGAGCTTCTCCGTAGTCGTGTTACCCGCCGACGCGAAGCTGGTCGATCCCGAGCCGTACACCGCCGCGACCAGATCTTCCGTCTTGAGGTTCTTCGTCTGCACAATCAAACTACCATCGCCGCTCACCGCAGTCTTGATCTGCACCGACTTGAAGTAGGCGTCAGCCAACAGCGCGATCTTACCAGACCCGGCGACGTTTGCGTCAAGCGAGTCTTCAAGCTTCAGCGCTGGCACGTCGATCTGCACAACACCTGCTCCAGCAACGTCGATCGTGAGCGCGTCAAGCGTCACGTTCGCGGTTGACTTGATGAACACGCTGCCCGAACCGGACGTGGCGATCTTCACGGTGGTGTCCTTGTCGTCTTCCACAAAGACGCCGTCGCCAATGACAACGTCGTTCGCGAGTTCGGTCGAAAGGTGGCGAATGTAGTTCTTGTTCTTCAAGATAATCTGCGTCAAGACGAAGCCCTCGACGTTCGCGTCCTTGTTCGCCAAGTGGATCTTCAGGCCGTTCTCCTTGCTCGGGTGCAGCGCGATCACTTCAAACAGCTCGAGCAACGCGCTCGAGTTCCCCGTGACGACGACCTTCGCGACAACAGCTTCAGTCGGCTTGTGGTGCTTCTTGTGCTTCTTGTCGTCCGAGGAGTCATCGTCCGAGTCCTTCAACTCACGGCGACGCAGCTGCGTCAAATCACCAACGTTCACCACACCAACACCGGATCTCGATCCAGAGCTGGAGCCTTCCAACGAGCTGGAGCTATCGTCCTCCTCCACAACGATAACTGGACCAACCTTGAGTTCCTTCTTTGGCGCTTGCGTAGCTCGCGCGACGGTCTTGAGAGTGACAGCAGGCACAGGGAAGACGATATCATCGTCACTGTCGCCGCTTCCCGACGCAAAAGACGAAGTGAACACAATCTCGTCGTCGTCGGCACTGGATCCGGATCCGCTCGTCGATGCGTCGACAACGACCACCACTGGCTTGGGCGTCGACGGCGCTGGGGTCGGCTGCTGCGTGGTGCTCTTTGGCACAACTGCGGGCACGATCGCCGGCAGGTTCTCCTCCAAGTCGACAAACACGCGGCCGGGGATGAGCAGATGGAGCTTCTCGAGCTCCTCGGCGCTCGAGATCGTCCACGTGCGCTGCAGCGTCTGGTGCTCGCCCACGACGTCCTCGGGCGGGACGACGGCGCTCGAGTCGATCGTGAGCGCCTGCGTCACAGCAGTCAGCGACGCCAGCGCGGCGATCGCCGACGCGTAGTAGCACATGAGCTTCATGCTGTGCGTCTCTGTTTGTCTCGTGCGGTTGGTGGCGAATCCAGGAATGTGGGAATGAGAGTCGAATGCGGAAACCAAAACGATAAACGGCCAAAAGTGATTGCGAGTGTTTCTGAGATTGTTGCAGAGACGTATACTCCGGATAAAAAATGCGACAATAAATCAGTTTCTGTTTGATAACGTCGAATAAGGTATACGAAACCGGTTACACAAATGATTGACGAGCCAGAAAGGGATCACTGCAAACCAGAAACAAAAATGTTCCTCCTCAGCTGCCAGTGTGGCTCCGGCGGCCACTTGCTTGGTTGGCGGAGCCGCGCTGTGACGTGTGGGCGTGCGTGGGTGTTGATAGGTGCAGAACCGACGAACGAGTCCAGTGAGTGAGTCTGACTGACCATGGTTTTCGAATGTCAAGACGCCTCAAAAGATCGCCAACTTACCATGAGATACCAAGGTACCAACACAAGTAAGCGACCTTCTGTTTTTTATTGCGGGTCATGTGTTCTAAGCAAACTTAAAGCATCCGACACCCTCGGAGTAGGCATCTCCTGTCACCCGAACTCGAGAGCTCGGGTGAGCTTGTGTTCGTTCTTGAGGAAGATGTTGCGCGCGGCATTCACGTCTCGATTCATGTGAGCTCTCAGCTTGAACAGAAGACCTTCTCGTGCGGTTGATTCTCCCGCGGCGTGAACACGTCTTCGTCGTGTAGTGCTCTTCGCACACGACCATCAAAGTCTGGGTCGTCTGGAGGGCGTTTGCGCTTGGTCGACTTCATCGTTAGACAGCGAGATCGTTTGTGGGGATCTTGTGGTGTTTGCCACCGCTGGCGTGGCAGACACAAAC